>CAWYQB010000304.1:245000-248003 GCA_963966105.1 Volucella zonaria | reverse complement strand
CATAAAATTTTTTTTTTCAAAACTTCTTAGTTATGAAAAATTAATCACAAAAAAATAATTTATTTTCATTTTTTTTTGGTTCGAAGTAAAATCCTACTTGCTGTTTGTATGTTTGAAAAGTATTTTGTGTAAAAATGAACATTTTCATAGAAGGTCAGATTATATGAGAAAAAAAATCGAAAATTTTTCTAAGTCCCAAAAATGAAAAATCAACTGAAAAATTTAATTTTCATAATAAATAAAGAAAAGTTGAAAGAAAAACGAAAAATCAACTGAAAAATTAAATTTTCATAATAAATAACGAAAAGTTGAAAGAAAAATTTCGATATTTTTTTCAAAGTCAGAAATATAAAAAAATCAATTTTTTTGATTTTTAAGTGAAATGCATTTGAAATAGAAACTTCTCAATGAAACTGAGGTGTATGTGAAAAATTTTTTTTCTTGAAAATTTCGAAAATTTTTCTAAGTCCCAAAAATGAAAAATCAACTGAAAAATTTAATTTTCATAATAAATAAAGAAAAGTTGAAAGAAAAATGAAAAATCAACTGAAAAATTAAATTTTCATAATAAATAAAGAAAAGTTGAAAGAAAAATTTCGATATTTTTTTCAAAGTCAGAAATAGTCAGAAATAGTCAGAAATATAAAAAAATCAATTGGAAAAAATATAGTCCCGCTAGAATGCCATTTGCTGTTTGTGTGTTTAAAAGGTATATTATGAGAAGTGTAAAAATGAACAATTCCATAGAAGGTCAGATTATATGAGAAAAAAAATCGAAAATTTTTCTAAGTCCCAAAAATGAAAAATCAACTGAAATAATTTTAATTAATTTTCATAATAAATAAAGAAAAGTTGAAAGAAAAATGAAAAATCAACTGAAAAATTAAATTTTCATAATAAATAAAGAAAAGTTGAAAGAAAAATTTCGATATTTTTTTCAAAGTCAGAAATAGTCAGAAATAGTCAGAAATATAAAAAAATCAATTGGAAAAAATATATATATGATTTTTAAGTGGAATTCATTTGAAATAGAGACTTCTCATTGAAACTGAGGGGTATATGAATTTTTTCTAAGTCCCGCTAGAATACTATTTGCTGATTGTGTGTTTAAAAGGTATTTTGTGAAATGTGTAATATTTACACTTTCACGAACTGGGGAGGAAACCTAGTTTCCTCTTTTTCATGGTATATTTAATATATTGTGAAATTACATTTTTGGTACGTCACGGCTATAAAAAAAATATTAAGTTATTTTTTTTGTGACTTGAAATCTATTTTATAGATTTCGTTCTAAGAAATGGGTACTGTTTAACTTTTATAATATTTTAAAAAAAATCAAATTTATATGCCAACAAGAATTATTAATTCTTTATTAAAAATAAATTTATATATTTAAATGATATATAAATAATGCTTTGAAATAAATTGGTACGTGAAAAATTATTATTTTGAAAACAATCATTGATAATGTTTTTATGAAAGGTTTACTTTTAAAATTACAATACAACTAAGTTCTGTATGCTCTTAGTTGGTAATAAAAAGTACAATATACCTTTGTTATAACTACATTAAGAAGTCCACTATTTTTTTATGTTAAATCTTATTCTATAGGGCAATAAATTTATATTATATTTATTGTCTTTCACCGTCCGGGGAGAAATCCTCATAAGTGTCATAAATAATAAGTCAGACATAATTGTAAAATGGAATGGATAATTAATGATGTGTTTCAAATGAAAGTTTCAAATAAATAATATAACATTATTCTGGTTGATCCTGCCAGTAGTTATATGCTTGTCTCAAAGATTAAGCCATGCATGTCTAAGTACACACGAATTAAAAGTGAAACCGCAAAAGGCTCATTATATCAGTTATGGTTCATTAGATCGTTAACAGTTACTTGGATAACTGTGGTAATTCTAGAGCTAATACATGCAATATAAACACGGACCTTTTGGAACGTGTGCTTTTATTAGGCTAAAACCAAGCGATTTTTTCGGAAATCGTTATTATGGTTGAACTCTAGATAATTTGCCGATCGTATGGTCTTGTACCGACGACAGATCTTTCAAATGTCTGCCCTATCAACTATTGATGGTAGTATCTAGGACTACCATGGTTGCAACGGGTAACGGGGAATCAGGGTTCGATTCCGGAGAGGGAGCCTGAGAAACGGCTACCACATCTAAGGAAGGCAGCAGGCGCGTAAATTACCCACTCCCAGTTCGGGGAGGTAGTGACGAAAAATAACAATACAGGACTCATATCCGAGGCCCTGTAATTGGAATGAGTACACTTTAAATCCTTTAACAAGGACCAATTGGAGGGCAAGTCTGGTGCCAGCAGCCGCGGTAATTCCAGCTCCAATAGCGTATATTAAAGTTGTTGCGGTTAAAACGTTCGTAGTTGAATTTGTGCTTCATATTGGTAGTACAACTATAATTGTGGATTGTACATTACTTTATTTATGCAAGCGTATTACCGGTGGAGTTCTAATATATAATGGTCATTGTATCATTATGTATACCTCCTATTTAAACCTGCTTCAGTGCTCTTCATCGAGTGTTGTTGTGGGCCGGTACAGTTACTTTGAACAAATTAGAGTGCTTAAAGCAGGCTCCAAATGCCTGAATATTTTGTGCATGGAATAATGAAATAAGACCTCTGTTCTACTTTCATTGGTTTTTAGATCAAGAGGTAATGATTAATAGAAGCAGTTTGGGGGCATTAGTATTACGACGCGAGAGGTGAAATTCTTGGACCGTCGTAAGACTAACTTAAGCGAAAGCATTTGCCAAAGATGTTTTCATTAATCAAGAACGAAAGTTAGAGGTTCGAAGGCGATCAGATACCGCCCTAGTTCTAACCATAAACGATGCCAGCTAGCAATTGGGTGTAGCTACTACTATGGCTCTCTCAGTCGCTTCCCGGGAAACCAAAGCTTTTGGGCTCCGGGGGAAGTATGGTTGCAAAGCTGAAACTTAAAGGAATTGACGGAAGGGC
>CAWYQB010000304.1:235000-237500 GCA_963966105.1 Volucella zonaria | reverse complement strand
AAAAAAAAATTTTTTTTTGAAAATTTCGAAAATTTTTCTAAGTCCCAAAAATAAAAAATTTTGTAACTAAAAAAAAAAAAAAAATTTTTTTTTCTTTTCAACTTCCATAAATATGAAAAATCAATCAACAAAAAAAAAAAAAATTTTTTTGAAAATTTCGAAAATTTTTCTAAGTCCCAAAAAAAAAAAAATTTTTTTTTTTCATAAAATTTTTTTTTTCAAAACTTCTTAGTTATGAAAAATTAATCACAAAAAAATAATTTATTTTCATTTTTTTTTGGTTCGAAGTAAAATCCTACTTGCTGTTTGTATGTTTGAAAAGTATTTTGTGTAAAAATGAACATTTTCATAGAAGGTCAGATTATATGAGAAAAAAATCGAAAATTTTTCTAAGTCCCAAAAATGAAAAATCAACTGAAAAATTTAATTTTCATAATAAATAAAGAAAAGTTGAAAGAAAAATGAAAAATCAACTGAAAAATTAAATTTTCATAATAAATAAAGAAAAGTTGAAAGAAAAATTTCGATATTTTTTTCAAAGTCAGAAATATAAAAAAATCAATTTTTTTGATTTTTAAGTGAAATGCATTTGAAATAGAAACTTCTCAATGAAACTGAGGTGTATGTGAAAAATTTTTTTTCTTGAAAATTTCGAAAATTTTTCTAAGTCCCAAAAATGAAAAATCAACTGAAAAATTTAATTTTCATAATAAATAAAGAAAAGTTGAAAGAAAAATGAAAAATCAACTGAAAAATTAAATTTTCATAATAAATAAAGAAAAGTTGAAAGAAAAATTTCGATATTTTTTTCAAAGTCAGAAATAGTCAGAAATATAAAAAAATCAATTGGAAAAAATATAGTCCCGCTAGAATGCCATTTGCTGTTTGTGTGTTTAAAAGGTATATTATGAGAAGTGTAAAAATGAACAATTCCATAGAAGGTCAGATTATATGAGAAAAAAAATCGAAAATTTTTCTAAGTCCCAAAAATGAAAAATCAACTGAAAAATTTAATTTTCATAATAAATAAAGAAAAGTTGAAAGAAAAATGAAAAATCAACTGAAAAATTAAATTTTCATAATAAATAAAGAAAAGTTGAAAGAAAAATTTCGATATTTTTTTCAAAGTCAGAAATAGTCAGAAATATAAAAAAATCAATTGGAAAAAATATATATATGATTTTTAAGTGGAATTCATTTGAAATAGAGACTTCTCAATGAAACTGAGGTGTATGTCAAAAATTTTTTTTCTTGAAAATTTCGAAAATTTTTCTAAGTCCCGCTAGAATGCCATTTGCTGTTTGTGTGTTTAAAAGGTATATTATGAGAAGTGTAAAAATGAACAATTCCATAGAAGGTCAGATTATATGAGAAAAAAAATCGAAAATTTTTCTAAGTCCCAAAAATGAAAAATCAACTGAAAAATTTAATTTTCATAATAAATAAAGAAAAGTTGAAAGAAAAATGAAAAATCAACTGAAAAATTAAATTTTCATAATAAATAAAGAAAAGTTGAAAGAAAAATTTCGATATTTTTTTCAAAGTCAGAAATAGTCAGAAATAGTCAGAAATATAAAAAAATCAATTGGAAAAAATATATATATGATTTTTAAGTGGAATTCATTTGAAATAGAGACTTCTCATTGAAACTGAGGGGTATATGAATTTTTTCTAAGTCCCGCTAGAATACTATTTGCTGATTGTGTGTTTAAAAGGTATTTTGTGAAATGTGTAATATTTACACTTTCACGAACTGGGGAGGAAACCTAGTTTCCTCTTTTTCATGGTATATTTAATATATTGTGAAATTACATTTTTGGTACGTCACGGCTATAAAAAAAATATTAAGTTATTTTTTTTGTGACTTGAAATCTATTTTATAGATTTCGTTCTAAGAAATGGGTACTGTTTAACTTTTATAATATTTTAAAAAAAATCAAATTTATATGCCAACAAGAATTATTAATTCTTTATTAAAAATAAATTTATATATTTAAATGATATATAAATAATGCTTTGAAATAAATTGGTACGTGAAAAATTATTATTTTGAAAACAATCATTGATAATGTTTTTATGAAAGGTTTACTTTTAAAATTACAATACAACTAAGTTCTGTATGCTCTTAGTTGGTAATAAAAAGTACAATATACCTTTGTTATAACTACATTAAGAAGTCCACTATTTTTTTATGTTAAATCTTATTCTATAGGGCAATAAATTTATATTATATTTATTGTCTTTCACCGTCCGGGGAGAAATCCTCATAAGTGTCATAAATAATAAGTCAGACATAATTGTAAAATGGAATGGATAATTAATGATGTGTTTCAAATGAAAGTTTCAAATAAATAATATAACATTATTCTGGTTGATCCTGCCAGTAGTTATATGCTTGTCTCAAAGATTAAGCCATGCATGTCTAAGTACACACGAATTAAAAGTGAAACCGCAAAAGGCTCATTATATCAGTTATGGTTCATTAGATCGTTAACAGTTA
>CAWYQB010000304.1:230000-232500 GCA_963966105.1 Volucella zonaria | reverse complement strand
ATTAAAAAAATTTTATTAAATAATGGTTTATTGTTTGCTTATTTAATTATACCTTTAATAATTATTATTATTCCTTTAATATTATATGACTTATTCTAAACAAAATTTTAAATACTCTAAGCGGTGGATCACTTGGCTCATGGGTCGATGAAGAACGCAGCAAACTGTGCGTCATCGTGTGAACTGCAGGACACATGAACATCGACATTTTGAACGCATATCGCAGTCCATGCTGGTATGTACTTTAATTAATTTTGAAGTGCTGCTTGGACTACATATGGTTGAGGGTTGTGAGACTATTCTAAATAAGTTGCTTGTATATGAAAAAGAAGAAATTTATATTACTTTTTGGAAATATACTTAAGCACATGTTATATTATTGGATTTATTTTATTAAATTCATAATATTAATTTATAATATATACCTCAAAATAATGGAATCTTAGTATTCTATATTATCTATTTGTGAAGGAATGTCTAGTATAAAATATTTATTTAAACTAATATAGAAATATGCATTAATATGTTAATTAAATATTTCTACTGTGACAAGAGAAACTAAAATTAAAAAAAAAAAAAAAACCATAAACCAAAGTCGAAAATAATAATATAAATTATAATAGAATTGCCTCACACTTGATAATATATATAGAAAAGATTTACTTATTAAACTGATGAGTATATAAAATAATTTTTATTTATTTGTGTTAAACAACCTCAACTCATATGAGAAAACTCCCCGAATTTAAGCATATTAATGAGGGAAGGAAAAGAAACTAACCAGGATTTTCTTAGTAGCGGCGAGCGAAAAGAAAACAGTTCAGCACTAAGCCATTTTGTCTTTATGGCAAATATGGGATGCAGTGTATGGAACATCTATAATCTAGTATGAGAAATTAATGATTTAAGTCCTTCTTAAATGAGGCCATTTACCCATAGAGGGTGCCAGGCCCGTATAACGTTAATGATTACTAGAAGGTGTTTCCAAAGAGTCGTGTTGCTTGATAGTGCAGCACTAAGTGGGTGGTAAACTCCATCTAAAACTAAATATAACCATGAGACCGATAGTAAACAAGTACCGTGAGGGAAAGTTGAAAAGAACTCTGAATAGAGAGTTAAATAGTACGTGAAACTGCTTAGAGGTTAAGCCCGATGAACCTGAATATCCGTTATGGAAAATTCATCACTAATAAAGTTATATTCTTTAATATAATAGAAATGGTGTGCAATTTTTCCATATAAGGACATTGTAATCTGTTAATGTATTAAATATTTATCATAAGATCTTTTACTTAAGTTTATCCAAATTAGTTATTTTCGGATTTCTAACATAAGATAAATGTATTAGATTTGATAAATCATTGACAGATTTAATTATATATAGTGCTTAAATTTTACGGAATTTTACAATGGTAGGTAAATCTATTGATTTATTTATTTTATTGTATGCACTTATATGATTAACAATGCGATAGATTCAGGATACCTTCGGGACCCGTCTTGAAACACGGACCAAGGAGTCTAACATATGTGCAAGTCATTGGGTATTTTTAATAAAACCCAATGGCATAATTAACTTAACTGTTTTAATGGGATTAGTTTATGTTTTATTATGAAATATAAATTCAATCCCGGGGCGTTCTATACAGTTATGCATAATAGTATTTATATTATTTATGCCTCTAACTAGAGCGTACCTTGAGCATATATGCTGTGACCCGAAAGATGGTGAACTATACTTGATCAGGTTGAAGTCAGGGGAAACCCTGATGGAAGACCGAAACAGTTCTGACGTGCAAATCGATTGTCAGAATTGAGTATAGGGGCGAAAGACCAATCGAACCATCTAGTAGCTGGTTCCCTCCGAAGTTTCCCTCAGGATAGCTGGTGCAATTAAAAATTATTTAAAATAATCTTATCTGGTAAAGCGAATGATTAGAGGCATTAGGGTCGAAACGACCTTAACCTATTCTCAAACTTTAAATGGGTAAGAACCTAACCTTTCTTGATATGAAGGTTTAGGTTGTGATATATTGTGCCCAGTGGGCCACTTTTGGTAAGCAGAACTGGCGCTGTGGGATGAACCAAACGTAATGTTACGGTGCCCAAATTAACAACTCATGCAGATACCATGAAAGGCGTTGGTTGCTTAAAACAGCAGGACGGTGGACATGGAAGTCGTAATCCGCTAAGGAGTGTGTAACAACTCACCTGCCGAAGCAACTAGCCCTTAAAATGGATGGCGCTTAAGTTGTATACCTATACATTACCGCTAAAGTAGATGATTTATATTTAATTTCGATTGAATATAAATTTTGAAACTTTAGTGAGTAGGAGGGTACAATGGTGTGCTTAGAAGTGTTTGGCGTAAGCCTGCATGGAGCCGCTATTGGTACAGATCTTGGTGGTAGTAGCAAATAATCGAATGAGACCTTGGAGGACTGAAGTGGAGAAGGGTTTCGTGTGAACAGTGGTTGATCACGAGTTAGTCGGTCCTAAG
>CAWYQB010000304.1:220000-222500 GCA_963966105.1 Volucella zonaria | reverse complement strand
TAATAATAATGATGATGAAATGAAAGGAAATAATATAAAAATAATAAATAAAGGCAAATTGAATGACAACAATAAAAGAGAAATGTTTTGCAATATATTGTTTAATTAAAAAAATTTTATTAAATAATGGTTTATTGTTTGCTTATTTAATTATACCTTTAATAATTATTATTATTCCTTTAATATTATATGACTTATTCTAAACAAAATTTTAAATACTCTAAGCGGTGGATCACTTGGCTCATGGGTCGATGAAGAACGCAGCAAACTGTGCGTCATCGTGTGAACTGCAGGACACATGAACATCGACATTTTGAACGCATATCGCAGTCCATGCTGTTATGTACTTTAATTAATTTTGAAGTGCTGCTTGGACTACATATGGTTGAGGGTTGTGAGACTATTCTAAATAAGTTGCTTGTATATGAAAAAGAAGAAATTTATATTACTTTTTGGAAATATACTTAAGCACATGTTATATTATTGGATTTATTTTATTAAATTCATAATATTAATTTATAATATATACCTCAAAATAATGGAATCTTAGTATTCTATATTATCTATTTGTGAAGGAATGTCTAGTATAAAATATTTATTTAAACTAATATAGAAATATGCATTAATATGTTAATTAAATATTTCTACTGTGACAAGAGAAACTAAAATTAAAAAAAAAAAAAAAACCATAAACCAAAGTCGAAAATAATAATATAAATTATAATAGAATTGCCTCACACTTGATAATATATATAGAAAAGATTTACTTATTAAACTGATGAGTATATAAAATAATTTTTATTTATTTGTGTTAAACAACCTCAACTCATATGAGAAAACTCCCCGAATTTAAGCATATTAATGAGGGAAGGAAAAGAAACTAACCAGGATTTTCTTAGTAGCGGCGAGCGAAAAGAAAACAGTTCAGCACTAAGCCATTTTGTCTTTATGGCAAATATGGGATGCAGTGTATGGAACATCTATAATCTAGTATGAGAAATTAATGATTTAAGTCCTTCTTAAATGAGGCCATTTACCCATAGAGGGTGCCAGGCCCGTATAACGTTAATGATTACTAGAAGGTGTTTCCAAAGAGTCGTGTTGCTTGATAGTGCAGCACTAAGTGGGTGGTAAACTCCATCTAAAACTAAATATAACCATGAGACCGATAGTAAACAAGTACCGTGAGGGAAAGTTGAAAAGAACTCTGAATAGAGAGTTAAATAGTACGTGAAACTGCTTAGAGGTTAAGCCCGATGAACCTGAATATCCGTTATGGAAAATTCATCACTAATAAAGTTATATTCTTTAATATAATAGAAATGGTGTGCAATTTTTCCATATAAGGACATTGTAATCTGTTAATGTATTAAATATTTATCATAAGATCTTTTACTTAAGTTTATCCAAATTAGTTATTTTCGGATTTCTAACATAAGATAAATGTATTAGATTTGATAAATCATTGACAGATTTAATTATATATAGTGCTTAAATTTTACGGAATTTTACAATGGTAGGTAAATCTATTGATTTATTTATTTTATTGTATGCACTTATATGATTAACAATGCGATAGATTCAGGATACCTTCGGGACCCGTCTTGAAACACGGACCAAGGAGTCTAACATATGTGCAAGTCATTGGGTATTTTTAATAAAACCCAATGGCATAATTAACTTAACTGTTTTAATGGGATTAGTTTATGTTTTATTATGAAATATAAATTCAATCCCGGGGCGTTCTATACAGTTATGCATAATAGTATTTATATTATTTATGCCTCTAACTAGAGCGTACCTTGAGCATATATGCTGTGACCCGAAAGATGGTGAACTATACTTGATCAGGTTGAAGTCAGGGGAAACCCTGATGGAAGACCGAAACAGTTCTGACGTGCAAATCGATTGTCAGAATTGAGTATAGGGGCGAAAGACCAATCGAACCATCTAGTAGCTGGTTCCCTCCGAAGTTTCCCTCAGGATAGCTGGTGCAATTAAAAATTATTTAAAATAATCTTATCTGGTAAAGCGAATGATTAGAGGCATTAGGGTCGAAACGACCTTAACCTATTCTCAAACTTTAAATGGGTAAGAACCTAACCTTTCTTGATATGAAGGTTTAGGTTGTGATATATTGTGCCCAGTGGGCCACTTTTGGTAAGCAGAACTGGCGCTGTGGGATGAACCAAACGTAATGTTACGGTGCCCAAATTAACAACTCATGCAGATACCATGAAAGGCGTTGGTTGCTTAAAACAGCAGGACGGTGGACATGGAAGTCGTAATCCGCTAAGGAGTGTGTAACAACTCACCTGCCGAAGCAACTAGCCCTTAAAATGGATGGCGCTTAAGTTGTATACCTATACATTACCGCTAAAGTAGATGATTTATATTTAATTTCGATTGAATATAAATTTTGAAACTTTAGTGAGTAGGAGGGTACAATGGTGTGCTTAGAAGTGTTTGGCGTAAGCCTGCATGGAGCCGCTATTGGTAC
>CAWYQB010000304.1:200000-202500 GCA_963966105.1 Volucella zonaria | reverse complement strand
AAATACATATATGTATAAGTAAGAGTTATGTAAGAACTTAATGTCACATGTTGTACTTATTTTTTCTATATAGAAAATTAAGTTACGATTCCTTATGGAATTGGACATTCGCAACAATAGGCATTAGGTTAAAAAAGAAACATTTCATTAATTATTATATTATTAATTTAATAAATTTTAAATTATAAAAATGATGGTAATAATAATAATAATAATAATGATGATGAAATGAAAGGAAATAATATAAAAATAATAAATAAAGGCAAATTGAATGACAACAATAAAAGAGAAATGTTTTGCAATATATTGTTTAATTAAAAAAATTTTATTAAATAATGGTTTATTGTTTGCTTATTTAATTATACCTTTAATAATTATTATTATTCCTTTAATATTATATGACTTATTCTAAACAAAATTTTAAATACTCTAAGCGGTGGATCACTTGGCTCATGGGTCGATGAAGAACGCAGCAAACTGTGCGTCATCGTGTGAACTGCAGGACACATGAACATCGACATTTTGAACGCATATCGCAGTCCATGCTGTTATGTACTTTAATTAATTTTGAAGTGCTGCTTGGACTACATATGGTTGAGGGTTGTGAGACTATTCTAAATAAGTTGCTTGTATATGAAAAAGAAGAAATTTATATTACTTTTTGGAAATATACTTAAGCACATGTTATATTATTGGATTTATTTTATTAAATTCATAATATTAATTTATAATATATACCTCAAAATAATGGAATCTTAGTATTCTATATTATCTATTTGTGAAGGAATGTCTAGTATAAAATATTTATTTAAACTAATATAGAAATATGCATTAATATGTTAATTAAATATTTCTACTGTGACAAGAGAAACTAAAATTAAAAAAAAAAAAAAAACCATAAACCAAAGTCGAAAATAATAATATAAATTATAATAGAATTGCCTCACACTTGATAATATATATAGAAAAGATTTACTTATTAAACTGATGAGTATATAAAATAATTTTTATTTATTTGTGTTAAACAACCTCAACTCATATGAGAAAACTCCCCGAATTTAAGCATATTAATGAGGGAAGGAAAAGAAACTAACCAGGATTTTCTTAGTAGCGGCGAGCGAAAAGAAAACAGTTCAGCACTAAGCCATTTTGTCTTTATGGCAAATATGGGATGCAGTGTATGGAACATCTATAATCTAGTATGAGAAATTAATGATTTAAGTCCTTCTTAAATGAGGCCATTTACCCATAGAGGGTGCCAGGCCCGTATAACGTTAATGATTACTAGAAGGTGTTTCCAAAGAGTCGTGTTGCTTGATAGTGCAGCACTAAGTGGGTGGTAAACTCCATCTAAAACTAAATATAACCATGAGACCGATAGTAAACAAGTACCGTGAGGGAAAGTTGAAAAGAACTCTGAATAGAGAGTTAAATAGTACGTGAAACTGCTTAGAGGTTAAGCCCGATGAACCTGAATATCCGTTATGGAAAATTCATCACTAATAAAGTTATATTCTTTAATATAATAGAAATGGTGTGCAATTTTTCCATATAAGGACATTGTAATCTGTTAATGTATTAAATATTTATCATAAGATCTTTTACTTAAGTTTATCCAAATTAGTTATTTTCGGATTTCTAACATAAGATAAATGTATTAGATTTGATAAATCATTGACAGATTTAATTATATATAGTGCTTAAATTTTACGGAATTTTACAATGGTAGGTAAATCTATTGATTTATTTATTTTATTGTATGCACTTATATGATTAACAATGCGATAGATTCAGGATACCTTCGGGACCCGTCTTGAAACACGGACCAAGGAGTCTAACATATGTGCAAGTCATTGGGTATTTTTAATAAAACCCAATGGCATAATTAACTTAACTGTTTTAATGGGATTAGTTTATGTTTTATTATGAAATATAAATTCAATCCCGGGGCGTTCTATACAGTTATGCATAATAGTATTTATATTATTTATGCCTCTAACTAGAGCGTACCTTGAGCATATATGCTGTGACCCGAAAGATGGTGAACTATACTTGATCAGGTTGAAGTCAGGGGAAACCCTGATGGAAGACCGAAACAGTTCTGACGTGCAAATCGATTGTCAGAATTGAGTATAGGGGCGAAAGACCAATCGAACCATCTAGTAGCTGGTTCCCTCCGAAGTTTCCCTCAGGATAGCTGGTGCAATTAAAAATTATTTAAAATAATCTTATCTGGTAAAGCGAATGATTAGAGGCATTAGGGTCGAAACGACCTTAACCTATTCTCAAACTTTAAATGGGTAAGAACCTAACCTTTCTTGATATGAAGGTTTAGGTTGTGATATATTGTGCCCAGTGGGCCACTTTTGGTAAGCAGAACTGGCGCTGTGGGATGAACCAAACGTAATGTTACGGTGCCCAAATTAACAACTCATGCAGATACCATGAAAGGCGTTGGTTGCTTAAAACAGCAGGACGGTGGACATGGAAGTCGTAATCC
>CAWYQB010000304.1:190000-192500 GCA_963966105.1 Volucella zonaria | reverse complement strand
ATACCCAATTATAAGTGTACAAGATATTATATTAATATATATTTATTTTTTATATAAATACATATATGTATAAGTAAGAGTTATGTAAGAACTTAATGTCACATGTTGTACTTATTTTTTCTATATAGAAAATTAAGTTACGATTCCTTATGGAATTGGACATTCGCAACAATAGGCATTAGGTTAAAAAAGAAACATTTCATTAATTATTATATTATTAATTTAATAAATTTTAAATTATAAAAATGATGGTAATAATAATAATAATAATAATGATGATGAAATGAAAGGAAATAATATAAAAATAATAAATAAAGGCAAATTGAATGACAACAATAAAAGAGAAATGTTTTGCAATATATTGTTTAATTAAAAAAATTTTATTAAATAATGGTTTATTGTTTGCTTATTTAATTATACCTTTAATAATTATTATTATTCCTTTAATATTATATGACTTATTCTAAACAAAATTTTAAATACTCTAAGCGGTGGATCACTTGGCTCATGGGTCGATGAAGAACGCAGCAAACTGTGCGTCATCGTGTGAACTGCAGGACACATGAACATCGACATTTTGAACGCATATCGCAGTCCATGCTGTTATGTACTTTAATTAATTTTGAAGTGCTGCTTGGACTACATATGGTTGAGGGTTGTGAGACTATTCTAAATAAGTTGCTTGTATATGAAAAAGAAGAAATTTATATTACTTTTTGGAAATATACTTAAGCACATGTTATATTATTGGATTTATTTTATTAAATTCATAATATTAATTTATAATATATACCTCAAAATAATGGAATCTTAGTATTCTATATTATCTATTTGTGAAGGAATGTCTAGTATAAAATATTTATTTAAACTAATATAGAAATATGCATTAATATGTTAATTAAATATTTCTACTGTGACAAGAGAAACTAAAATTAAAAAAAAAAAAAAAACCATAAACCAAAGTCGAAAATAATAATATAAATTATAATAGAATTGCCTCACACTTGATAATATATATAGAAAAGATTTACTTATTAAACTGATGAGTATATAAAATAATTTTTATTTATTTGTGTTAAACAACCTCAACTCATATGAGAAAACTCCCCGAATTTAAGCATATTAATGAGGGAAGGAAAAGAAACTAACCAGGATTTTCTTAGTAGCGGCGAGCGAAAAGAAAACAGTTCAGCACTAAGCCATTTTGTCTTTATGGCAAATATGGGATGCAGTGTATGGAACATCTATAATCTAGTATGAGAAATTAATGATTTAAGTCCTTCTTAAATGAGGCCATTTACCCATAGAGGGTGCCAGGCCCGTATAACGTTAATGATTACTAGAAGGTGTTTCCAAAGAGTCGTGTTGCTTGATAGTGCAGCACTAAGTGGGTGGTAAACTCCATCTAAAACTAAATATAACCATGAGACCGATAGTAAACAAGTACCGTGAGGGAAAGTTGAAAAGAACTCTGAATAGAGAGTTAAATAGTACGTGAAACTGCTTAGAGGTTAAGCCCGATGAACCTGAATATCCGTTATGGAAAATTCATCACTAATAAAGTTATATTCTTTAATATAATAGAAATGGTGTGCAATTTTTCCATATAAGGACATTGTAATCTGTTAATGTATTAAATATTTATCATAAGATCTTTTACTTAAGTTTATCCAAATTAGTTATTTTCGGATTTCTAACATAAGATAAATGTATTAGATTTGATAAATCATTGACAGATTTAATTATATATAGTGCTTAAATTTTACGGAATTTTACAATGGTAGGTAAATCTATTGATTTATTTATTTTATTGTATGCACTTATATGATTAACAATGCGATAGATTCAGGATACCTTCGGGACCCGTCTTGAAACACGGACCAAGGAGTCTAACATATGTGCAAGTCATTGGGTATTTTTAATAAAACCCAATGGCATAATTAACTTAACTGTTTTAATGGGATTAGTTTATGTTTTATTATGAAATATAAATTCAATCCCGGGGCGTTCTATACAGTTATGCATAATAGTATTTATATTATTTATGCCTCTAACTAGAGCGTACCTTGAGCATATATGCTGTGACCCGAAAGATGGTGAACTATACTTGATCAGGTTGAAGTCAGGGGAAACCCTGATGGAAGACCGAAACAGTTCTGACGTGCAAATCGATTGTCAGAATTGAGTATAGGGGCGAAAGACCAATCGAACCATCTAGTAGCTGGTTCCCTCCGAAGTTTCCCTCAGGATAGCTGGTGCAATTAAAAATTATTTAAAATAATCTTATCTGGTAAAGCGAATGATTAGAGGCATTAGGGTCGAAACGACCTTAACCTATTCTCAAACTTTAAATGGGTAAGAACCTAACCTTTCTTGATATGAAGGTTTAGGTTGTGATATATTGTGCCCAGTGGGCCACTTTTGGTAAGCAGAACTGGCGCTGTGGGATGAACCAAACGTAATGTTACGGTGCCCAAATTAACAACTCATGCAGATACCA
>CAWYQB010000304.1:180000-185000 GCA_963966105.1 Volucella zonaria | reverse complement strand
GAAATGGGTACTGTTTAACTTTTATAATATTTTAAAAAAAATCAAATTTATATGCCAACAAGAATTATTAATTCTTTATTAAAAATAAATTTATATATTTAAATGATATATAAATAATGCTTTGAAATAAATTGGTACGTGAAAAATTATTATTTTGAAAACAATCATTGATAATGTTTTTATGAAAGGTTTACTTTTAAAATTACAATACAACTAAGTTCTGTATGCTCTTAGTTGGTAATAAAAAGTACAATATACCTTTGTTATAACTACATTAAGAAGTCCACTATTTTTTTATGTTAAATCTTATTCTATAGGGCAATAAATTTATATTATATTTATTGTCTTTCACCGTCCGGGGAGAAATCCTCATAAGTGTCATAAATAATAAGTCAGACATAATTGTAAAATGGAATGGATAATTAATGATGTGTTTCAAATGAAAGTTTCAAATAAATAATATAACATTATTCTGGTTGATCCTGCCAGTAGTTATATGCTTGTCTCAAAGATTAAGCCATGCATGTCTAAGTACACACGAATTAAAAGTGAAACCGCAAAAGGCTCATTATATCAGTTATGGTTCATTAGATCGTTAACAGTTACTTGGATAACTGTGGTAATTCTAGAGCTAATACATGCAATATAAACACGGACCTTTTGGAACGTGTGCTTTTATTAGGCTAAAACCAAGCGATTTTTTCGGAAATCGTTATTATGGTTGAACTCTAGATAATTTGCCGATCGTATGGTCTTGTACCGACGACAGATCTTTCAAATGTCTGCCCTATCAACTATTGATGGTAGTATCTAGGACTACCATGGTTGCAACGGGTAACGGGGAATCAGGGTTCGATTCCGGAGAGGGAGCCTGAGAAACGGCTACCACATCTAAGGAAGGCAGCAGGCGCGTAAATTACCCACTCCCAGTTCGGGGAGGTAGTGACGAAAAATAACAATACAGGACTCATATCCGAGGCCCTGTAATTGGAATGAGTACACTTTAAATCCTTTAACAAGGACCAATTGGAGGGCAAGTCTGGTGCCAGCAGCCGCGGTAATTCCAGCTCCAATAGCGTATATTAAAGTTGTTGCGGTTAAAACGTTCGTAGTTGAATTTGTGCTTCATATTGGTAGTACAACTATAATTGTGGATTGTACATTACTTTATTTATGCAAGCGTATTACCGGTGGAGTTCTAATATATAATGGTCATTGTATCATTATGTATACCTCCTATTTAAACCTGCTTCAGTGCTCTTCATCGAGTGTTGTTGTGGGCCGGTACAGTTACTTTGAACAAATTAGAGTGCTTAAAGCAGGCTCCAAATGCCTGAATATTTTGTGCATGGAATAATGAAATAAGACCTCTGTTCTACTTTCATTGGTTTTTAGATCAAGAGGTAATGATTAATAGAAGCAGTTTGGGGGCATTAGTATTACGACGCGAGAGGTGAAATTCTTGGACCGTCGTAAGACTAACTTAAGCGAAAGCATTTGCCAAAGATGTTTTCATTAATCAAGAACGAAAGTTAGAGGTTCGAAGGCGATCAGATACCGCCCTAGTTCTAACCATAAACGATGCCAGCTAGCAATTGGGTGTAGCTACTACTATGGCTCTCTCAGTCGCTTCCCGGGAAACCAAAGCTTTTGGGCTCCGGGGGAAGTATGGTTGCAAAGCTGAAACTTAAAGGAATTGACGGAAGGGCACCACCAGGAGTGGAGCCTGCGGCTTAATTTGACTCAACACGGGAAAACTTACCAGGTCCGAACATAAGTGTGTAAGACAGATTGATAGCTCTTTCTCGAATCTATGGGTGGTGGTGCATGGCCGTTCTTAGTTCGTGGAGTGATTTGTCTGGTTAATTCCGATAACGAACGAGACTCAAATATATTAAATAGATGCTTTCAGGATTATGGTGCTGAAGCTTATATAGCCTTCATTCATGAATACAGTAAAATGTATGAGTGTTTGAATGGGTTTATGTAAGTGGAGCCGTACCTGTTTGTTTGTCCCATTATAAGGACACTAGCTTCTTAAATGGACAAATTGCGTCTAGCAATAATGAGATTGAGCAATAACAGGTCTGTGATGCCCTTAGATGTCCTGGGCTGCACGCGCGCTACAATGAAAGTATCAACGTGTATTTCCTAGACCGAGAGGTCCGGGTAAACCGCTGAACCACTTTCATGCTTGGGATTGTGAACTGAAACTGTTCACATGAACTTGGAATTCCCAGTAAGTGTGAGTCATTAACTCGTATTGATTACGTCCCTGCCCTTTGTACACACCGCCCGTCGCTACTACCGATTGAATTATTTAGTGAGGTCTCCGGACGTGATCACTGTGACGCTCACGTGTTACGGTTGTTTCGCAGAAGTTGACCGAACTTGATTATTTAGAGGAAGTAAAAGTCGTAACAAGGTTTCCGTAGGTGAACCTGCGGAAGGATCATTAACGTGTTCCTTCTACAAAAATATTAAAAATTAAAGCATTTATCCAAAGATTATTATTTGAAGGCATCTTACTTACTCTTAAAAATAAATACATAGAAAATTTATATTTAAATTAAAATATATAATAAATATCAATTGTACATACTAAGAACGAAATTAATATATAAGAGGCAAAAGAAAAACACAAAAACATAAAGATACAAAGATACAAACGAAATAAATTATATAGAAAGTGAAACATATAAAATATTCAATTATAATATTAATGAATAAAATACAAATACCCAATTATAAGTGTACAAGATATTATATTAATATATATTTATTTTTTATATAAATACATATATGTATAAGTAAGAGTTATGTAAGAACTTAATGTCACATGTTGTACTTATTTTTTCTATATAGAAAATTAAGTTACGATTCCTTATGGAATTGGACATTCGCAACAATAGGCATTAGGTTAAAAAAGAAACATTTCATTAATTATTATATTATTAATTTAATAAATTTTAAATTATAAAAATGATGGTAATAATAATAATAATAATAATGATGATGAAATGAAAGGAAATAATATAAAAATAATAAATAAAGGCAAATTGAATGACAACAATAAAAGAGAAATGTTTTGCAATATATTGTTTAATTAAAAAAATTTTATTAAATAATGGTTTATTGTTTGCTTATTTAATTATACCTTTAATAATTATTATTATTCCTTTAATATTATATGACTTATTCTAAACAAAATTTTAAATACTCTAAGCGGTGGATCACTTGGCTCATGGGTCGATGAAGAACGCAGCAAACTGTGCGTCATCGTGTGAACTGCAGGACACATGAACATCGACATTTTGAACGCATATCGCAGTCCATGCTGTTATGTACTTTAATTAATTTTGAAGTGCTGCTTGGACTACATATGGTTGAGGGTTGTGAGACTATTCTAAATAAGTTGCTTGTATATGAAAAAGAAGAAATTTATATTACTTTTTGGAAATATACTTAAGCACATGTTATATTATTGGATTTATTTTATTAAATTCATAATATTAATTTATAATATATACCTCAAAATAATGGAATCTTAGTATTCTATATTATCTATTTGTGAAGGAATGTCTAGTATAAAATATTTATTTAAACTAATATAGAAATATGCATTAATATGTTAATTAAATATTTCTACTGTGACAAGAGAAACTAAAATTAAAAAAAAAAAAAAAACCATAAACCAAAGTCGAAAATAATAATATAAATTATAATAGAATTGCCTCACACTTGATAATATATATAGAAAAGATTTACTTATTAAACTGATGAGTATATAAAATAATTTTTATTTATTTGTGTTAAACAACCTCAACTCATATGAGAAAACTCCCCGAATTTAAGCATATTAATGAGGGAAGGAAAAGAAACTAACCAGGATTTTCTTAGTAGCGGCGAGCGAAAAGAAAACAGTTCAGCACTAAGCCATTTTGTCTTTATGGCAAATATGGGATGCAGTGTATGGAACATCTATAATCTAGTATGAGAAATTAATGATTTAAGTCCTTCTTAAATGAGGCCATTTACCCATAGAGGGTGCCAGGCCCGTATAACGTTAATGATTACTAGAAGGTGTTTCCAAAGAGTCGTGTTGCTTGATAGTGCAGCACTAAGTGGGTGGTAAACTCCATCTAAAACTAAATATAACCATGAGACCGATAGTAAACAAGTACCGTGAGGGAAAGTTGAAAAGAACTCTGAATAGAGAGTTAAATAGTACGTGAAACTGCTTAGAGGTTAAGCCCGATGAACCTGAATATCCGTTATGGAAAATTCATCACTAATAAAGTTATATTCTTTAATATAATAGAAATGGTGTGCAATTTTTCCATATAAGGACATTGTAATCTGTTAATGTATTAAATATTTATCATAAGATCTTTTACTTAAGTTTATCCAAATTAGTTATTTTCGGATTTCTAACATAAGATAAATGTATTAGATTTGATAAATCATTGACAGATTTAATTATATATAGTGCTTAAATTTTACGGAATTTTACAATGGTAGGTAAATCTATTGATTTATTTATTTTATTGTATGCACTTATATGATTAACAATGCGATAGATTCAGGATACCTTCGGGACCCGTCTTGAAACACGGACCAAGGAGTCTAACATATGTGCAAGTCATTGGGTATTTTTAATAAAACCCAATGGCATAATTAACTTAACTGTTTTAATGGGATTAGTTTATGTTTTATTATGAAATATAAATTCAATCCCGGGGCGTTCTATACAGTTATGCATAATAGTATTTATATTATTTATGCCTCTAACTAGAGCGTACCTTGAGCATATATGCTGTGACCCGAAAGATGGTGAACTATACTTGATCAGGTTGAAGTCAGGGGAAACCCTGATGGAAGACCGAAACAGTTCTGACGTGCAAATCGATTGTCAGAATTGAGTATAGGGGCGAAAGACCAATCGAACCATCTAGTAGCTGGTTCCCTCCGAAGTTTCCCTCAGGATAGCTGGTGCAATT
>CAWYQB010000304.1:145000-155000 GCA_963966105.1 Volucella zonaria | reverse complement strand
AAAAATTTAATTTTCATAATAAATAAAGAAAAGTTGAAAGAAAAATGAAAAATCAACTGAAAAATTAAATTTTCATAATAAATAAAGAAAAGTTGAAAGAAAAATTTCGATATTTTTTTCAAAGTCAGAAATATAAAAAAATCAATTTTTTTGATTTTTAAGTGAAATGCATTTGAAATAGAAACTTCTCAATGAAACTGAGGTGTATGTGAAAAATTTTTTTTCTTGAAAATTTCGAAAATTTTTCTAAGTCCCAAAAATGAAAAATCAACTGAAAAATTTAATTTTCATAATAAATAAAGAAAAGTTGAAAGAAAAATGAAAAATCAACTGAAAAATTAAATTTTCATAATAAATAAAGAAAAGTTGAAAGAAAAATTTCGATATTTTTTTCAAAGTCAGAAATAGTCAGAAATAGTCAGAAATATAAAAAAATCAATTGGAAAAAATATAGTCCCGCTAGAATGCCATTTGCTGTTTGTGTGTTTAAAAGGTATATTATGAGAAGTGTAAAAATGAACAATTCCATAGAAGGTCAGATTATATGAGAAAAAAAATCGAAAATTTTTCTAAGTCCCAAAAATGAAAAATCAACTGAAAAATTTAATTTTCATAATAAATAAAGAAAAGTTGAAAGAAAAATGAAAAATCAACTGAAAAATTAAATTTTCATAATAAATAAAGAAAAGTTGAAAGAAAAATTTCGATATTTTTTTCAAAGTCAGAAATATAAAAAAATCAATTTTTTTGATTTTTAAGTGAAATGCATTTGAAATAGAAACTTCTCAATGAAACTGAGGTGTATGTGAAAAATTTTTTTTCTTGAAAATTTCGAAAATTTTTCTAAGTCCCAAAAATGAAAAATCAACTGAAAAATTTAATTTTCATAATAAATAAAGAAAAGTTGAAAGAAAAATGAAAAATCAACTGAAAAATTAAATTTTCATAATAAATAAAGAAAAGTTGAAAGAAAAATTTCGATATTTTTTTCAAAGTCAGAAATAGTCAGAAATAGTCAGAAATATAAAAAAATCAATTGGAAAAAATATAGTCCCGCTAGAATGCCATTTGCTGTTTGTGTGTTTAAAAGGTATATTATGAGAAGTGTAAAAATGAACAATTCCATAGAAGGTCAGATTATATGAGAAAAAAAATCGAAAATTTTTCTAAGTCCCAAAAATGAAAAATCAACTGAAAAATTTAATTTTCATAATAAATAAAGAAAAGTTGAAAGAAAAATGAAAAATCAACTGAAAAATTAAATTTTCATAATAAATAAAGAAAAGTTGAAAGAAAAATTTCGATATTTTTTTCAAAGTCAGAAATATAAAAAAATCAATTTTTTTGATTTTTAAGTGAAATGCATTTGAAATAGAAACTTCTCAATGAAACTGAGGTGTATGTGAAAAATTTTTTTTCTTGAAAATTTCGAAAATTTTTCTAAGTCCCAAAAATGAAAAATCAACTGAAAAATTTAATTTTCATAATAAATAAAGAAAAGTTGAAAGAAAAATGAAAAATCAACTGAAAAATTAAATTTTCATAATAAATAAAGAAAAGTTGAAAGAAAAATTTCGATATTTTTTTCAAAGTCAGAAATAGTCAGAAATAGTCAGAAATATAAAAAAATCAATTGGAAAAAATATAGTCCCGCTAGAATGCCATTTGCTGTTTGTGTGTTTAAAAGGTATATTATGAGAAGTGTAAAAATGAACAATTCCATAGAAGGTCAGATTATATGAGAAAAAAAATCGAAAATTTTTCTAAGTCCCAAAAATGAAAAATCAACTGAAAAATTTAATTTTCATAATAAATAAAGAAAAGTTGAAAGAAAAATGAAAAATCAACTGAAAAATTAAATTTTCATAATAAATAAAGAAAAGTTGAAAGAAAAATTTCGATATTTTTTTCAAAGTCAGAAATAGTCAGAAATATAAAAAAATCAATTGGAAAAAATATATATATGATTTTTAAGTGGAATTCATTTGAAATAGAGACTTCTCAATGAAACTGAGGTGTATGTCAAAAATTTTTTTTCTTGAAAATTTCGAAAATTTTTCTAAGTCCCGCTAGAATGCCATTTGCTGTTTGTGTGTTTAAAAGGTATATTATGAGAAGTGTAAAAATGAACAATTCCATAGAAGGTCAGATTATATGAGAAAAAAAATCGAAAATTTTTCTAAGTCCCAAAAATGAAAAATCAACTGAAAAATTTAATTTTCATAATAAATAAAGAAAAGTTGAAAGAAAAATGAAAAATCAACTGAAAAATTAAATTTTCATAATAAATAAAGAAAAGTTGAAAGAAAAATTTCGATATTTTTTTCAAAGTCAGAAATAGTCAGAAATAGTCAGAAATATAAAAAAATCAATTGGAAAAAATATATATATGATTTTTAAGTGGAATTCATTTGAAATAGAGACTTCTCATTGAAACTGAGGGGTATATGAATTTTTTCTAAGTCCCGCTAGAATACTATTTGCTGATTGTGTGTTTAAAAGGTATTTTGTGAAATGTGTAATATTTACACTTTCACGAACTGGGGAGGAAACCTAGTTTCCTCTTTTTCATGGTATATTTAATATATTGTGAAATTACATTTTTGGTACGTCACGGCTATAAAAAAAATATTAAGTTATTTTTTTTGTGACTTGAAATCTATTTTATAGATTTCGTTCTAAGAAATGGGTACTGTTTAACTTTTATAATATTTTAAAAAAAATCAAATTTATATGCCAACAAGAATTATTAATTCTTTATTAAAAATAAATTTATATATTTAAATGATATATAAATAATGCTTTGAAATAAATTGGTACGTGAAAAATTATTATTTTGAAAACAATCATTGATAATGTTTTTATGAAAGGTTTACTTTTAAAATTACAATACAACTAAGTTCTGTATGCTCTTAGTTGGTAATAAAAAGTACAATATACCTTTGTTATAACTACATTAAGAAGTCCACTATTTTTTTATGTTAAATCTTATTCTATAGGGCAATAAATTTATATTATATTTATTGTCTTTCACCGTCCGGGGAGAAATCCTCATAAGTGTCATAAATAATAAGTCAGACATAATTGTAAAATGGAATGGATAATTAATGATGTGTTTCAAATGAAAGTTTCAAATAAATAATATAACATTATTCTGGTTGATCCTGCCAGTAGTTATATGCTTGTCTCAAAGATTAAGCCATGCATGTCTAAGTACACACGAATTAAAAGTGAAACCGCAAAAGACTCATTATATCAGTTATGGTTCATTAGATCGTTAACAGTTACTTGGATAACTGTGGTAATTCTAGAGCTAATACATGCAATATAAACACGGACCTTTTGGAACGTGTGCTTTTATTAGGCTAAAACCAAGCGATTTTTTCGGAAATCGTTATTATGGTTGAACTCTAGATAATTTGCCGATCGTATGGTCTTGTACCGACGACAGATCTTTCAAATGTCTGCCCTATCAACTATTGATGGTAGTATCTAGGACTACCATGGTTGCAACGGGTAACGGGGAATCAGGGTTCGATTCCGGAGAGGGAGCCTGAGAAACGGCTACCACATCTAAGGAAGGCAGCAGGCGCGTAAATTACCCACTCCCAGTTCGGGGAGGTAGTGACGAAAAATAACAATACAGGACTCATATCCGAGGCCCTGTAATTGGAATGAGTACACTTTAAATCCTTTAACAAGGACCAATTGGAGGGCAAGTCTGGTGCCAGCAGCCGCGGTAATTCCAGCTCCAATAGCGTATATTAAAGTTGTTGCGGTTAAAACGTTCGTAGTTGAATTTGTGCTTCATATTGGTAGTACAACTATAATTGTGGATTGTACATTACTTTATTTATGCAAGCGTATTACCGGTGGAGTTCTAATATATAATGGTCATTGTATCATTATGTATACCTCCTATTTAAACCTGCTTCAGTGCTCTTCATCGAGTGTTGTTGTGGGCCGGTACAGTTACTTTGAACAAATTAGAGTGCTTAAAGCAGGCTCCAAATGCCTGAATATTTTGTGCATGGAATAATGAAATAAGACCTCTGTTCTACTTTCATTGGTTTTTAGATCAAGAGGTAATGATTAATAGAAGCAGTTTGGGGGCATTAGTATTACGACGCGAGAGGTGAAATTCTTGGACCGTCGTAAGACTAACTTAAGCGAAAGCATTTGCCAAAGATGTTTTCATTAATCAAGAACGAAAGTTAGAGGTTCGAAGGCGATCAGATACCGCCCTAGTTCTAACCATAAACGATGCCAGCTAGCAATTGGGTGTAGCTACTACTATGGCTCTCTCAGTCGCTTCCCGGGAAACCAAAGCTTTTGGGCTCCGGGGGAAGTATGGTTGCAAAGCTGAAACTTAAAGGAATTGACGGAAGGGCACCACCAGGAGTGGAGCCTGCGGCTTAATTTGACTCAACACGGGAAAACTTACCAGGTCCGAACATAAGTGTGTAAGACAGATTGATAGCTCTTTCTCGAATCTATGGGTGGTGGTGCATGGCCGTTCTTAGTTCGTGGAGTGATTTGTCTGGTTAATTCCGATAACGAACGAGACTCAAATATATTAAATAGATGCTTTCAGGATTATGGTGCTGAAGCTTATATAGCCTTCATTCATGAATACAGTAAAATGTATGAGTGTTTGAATGGGTTTATGTAAGTGGAGCCGTACCTGTTTGTTTGTCCCATTATAAGGACACTAGCTTCTTAAATGGACAAATTGCGTCTAGCAATAATGAGATTGAGCAATAACAGGTCTGTGATGCCCTTAGATGTCCTGGGCTGCACGCGCGCTACAATGAAAGTATCAACGTGTATTTCCTAGACCGAGAGGTCCGGGTAAACCGCTGAACCACTTTCATGCTTGGGATTGTGAACTGAAACTGTTCACATGAACTTGGAATTCCCAGTAAGTGTGAGTCATTAACTCGTATTGATTACGTCCCTGCCCTTTGATTATTTAGAGGAAGTAAAAGTCGTAACAAGGTTTCCGTAGGTGAACCTGCGGAAGGATCATTAACGTGTTCCTTCTACAAAAATATTAAAAATTAAAGCATTTATCCAAAGATTATTATTTGAAGGCATCTTACTTACTCTTAAAAATAAATACATAGAAAATTTATATTTAAATTAAAATATATAATAAATATCAATTGTACATACTAAGAACGAAATTAATATATAAGAGGCAAAAGAAAAACACAAAAACATAAAGATACAAAGATACAAACGAAATAAATTATATAGAAAGTGAAACATATAAAATATTCAATTATAATATTAATGAATAAAATACAAATACCCAATTATAAGTGTACAAGATATTATATTAATATATATTTATTTTTTATATAAATACATATATGTATAAGTAAGAGTTATGTAAGAACTTAATGTCACATGTTGTACTTATTTTTTCTATATAGAAAATTAAGTTACGATTCCTTATGGAATTGGACATTCGCAACAATAGGCATTAGGTTAAAAAAGAAACATTTCATTAATTATTATATTATTAATTTAATAAATTTTAAATTATAAAAATGATGGTAATAATAATAATAATAATAATGATGATGAAATGAAAGGAAATAATATAAAAATAATAAATAAAGGCAAATTGAATGACAACAATAAAAGAGAAATGTTTTGCAATATATTGTTTAATTAAAAAAATTTTATTAAATAATGGTTTATTGTTTGCTTATTTAATTATACCTTTAATAATTATTATTATTCCTTTAATATTATATGACTTATTCTAAACAAAATTTTAAATACTCTAAGCGGTGGATCACTTGGCTCATGGGTCGATGAAGAACGCAGCAAACTGTGCGTCATCGTGTGAACTGCAGGACACATGAACATCGACATTTTGAACGCATATCGCAGTCCATGCTGTTATGTACTTTAATTAATTTTGAAGTGCTGCTTGGACTACATATGGTTGAGGGTTGTGAGACTATTCTAAATAAGTTGCTTGTATATGAAAAAGAAGAAATTTATATTACTTTTTGGAAATATACTTAAGCACATGTTATATTATTGGATTTATTTTATTAAATTCATAATATTAATTTATAATATATACCTCAAAATAATGGAATCTTAGTATTCTATATTATCTATTTGTGAAGGAATGTCTAGTATAAAATATTTATTTAAACTAATATAGAAATATGCATTAATATGTTAATTAAATATTTCTACTGTGACAAGAGAAACTAAAATTAAAAAAAAAAAAAAAACCATAAACCAAAGTCGAAAATAATAATATAAATTATAATAGAATTGCCTCACACTTGATAATATATATAGAAAAGATTTACTTATTAAACTGATGAGTATATAAAATAATTTTTATTTATTTGTGTTAAACAACCTCAACTCATATGAGAAAACTCCCCGAATTTAAGCATATTAATGAGGGAAGGAAAAGAAACTAACCAGGATTTTCTTAGTAGCGGCGAGCGAAAAGAAAACAGTTCAGCACTAAGCCATTTTGTCTTTATGGCAAATATGGGATGCAGTGTATGGAACATCTATAATCTAGTATGAGAAATTAATGATTTAAGTCCTTCTTAAATGAGGCCATTTACCCATAGAGGGTGCCAGGCCCGTATAACGTTAATGATTACTAGAAGGTGTTTCCAAAGAGTCGTGTTGCTTGATAGTGCAGCACTAAGTGGGTGGTAAACTCCATCTAAAACTAAATATAACCATGAGAGCGATAGTAAACAAGTACCGTGAGGGAAAGTTGAAAAGAACTCTGAATAGAGAGTTAAATAGTACGTGAAACTGCTTAGAGGTTAAGCCCGATGAACCTGAATATCCGTTATGGAAAATTCATCACTAATAAAGTTATATTCTTTAATATAATAGAAATGGTGTGCAATTTTTCCATATAAGGACATTGTAATCTGTTAATGTATTAAATATTTATCATAAGATCTTTTACTTAAGTTTATCCAAATTAGTTATTTTCGGATTTCTAACATAAGATAAATGTATTAGATTTGATAAATCATTGACAGATTTAATTATATATAGTGCTTAAATTTTACGGAATTTTACAATGGTAGGTAAATCTATTGATTTATTTATTTTATTGTATGCACTTATATGATTAACAATGCGATAGATTCAGGATACCTTCGGGACCCGTCTTGAAACACGGACCAAGGAGTCTAACATATGTGCAAGTCATTGGGTATTTTTAATAAAACCCAATGGCATAATTAACTTAACTGTTTTAATGGGATTAGTTTATGTTTTATTATGAAATATAAATTCAATCCCGGGGCGTTCTATACAGTTATGCATAATAGTATTTATATTATTTATGCCTCTAACTAGAGCGTACCTTGAGCATATATGCTGTGACCCGAAAGATGGTGAACTATACTTGATCAGGTTGAAGTCAGGGGAAACCCTGATGGAAGACCGAAACAGTTCTGACGTGCAAATCGATTGTCAGAATTGAGTATAGGGGCGAAAGACCAATCGAACCATCTAGTAGCTGGTTCCCTCCGAAGTTTCCCTCAGGATAGCTGGTGCATTTAAAAATTATTTAAAATAATCTTATCTGGTAAAGCGAATGATTAGAGGCATTAGGGTCGAAACGACCTTAACCTATTCTCAAACTTTAAATGGGTAAGAACCTAACCTTTCTTGATATGAAGGTTTAGGTTGTGATATATTGTGCCCAGTGGGCCACTTTTGGTAAGCAGAACTGGCGCTGTGGGATGAACCAAACGTAATGTTACGGTGCCCAAATTAACAACTCATGCAGATACCATGAAAGGCGTTGGTTGCTTAAAACAGCAGGACGGTGGACATGGAAGTCGTAATCCGCTAAGGAGTGTGTAACAACTCACCTGCCGAAGCAACTAGCCCTTAAAATGGATGGCGCTTAAGTTGTATACCTATACATTACCGCTAAAGTAGATGATTTATATTTAATTTCGATTGAATATAAATTTTGAAACTTTAGTGAGTAGGAGGGTACAATGGTGTGCTTAGAAGTGTTTGGCGTAAGCCTGCATGGAGCCGCTATTGGTACAGATCTTGGTGGTAGTAGCAAATAATCGAATGAGACCTTGGAGGACTGAAGTGGAGAAGGGTTTCGTGTGAACAGTGGTTGATCACGAGTTAGTCGGTCCTAAGTTTAAGGCGAAAGCCGAAAATTTTCAAGTTAAAAAAATATAATTATATATCTCATTGTATATAAAGAAATTTTAACACTTGATTATTTTTGAACGAAAGGGAATACGGTTCCAATTCCGTAACCTGTTGGGTATACGTTTGTTATTAAAAATGGGCATTTCGCTCATCCTGGCAACAGGAACGACCATAAAGAAGCCGTCGAGAGATATCGAAAGAGTTTTCTTTTCTGTTTTATAGTCGTACTACCATGGAAGTCTTTCGAAGAGAGATATGGTAGATGGACTAGAAGAGCATGACATTTACTGTTGTGTCGATATTTTCTCTTCGGACCTTGAAAATTTATGGTGGGGTCACGCAAACTTCTCAACAGGCCGTACCGATATCCGCAGCTGGTCTCCAAGGTGAAGAGTCTCTAGTCGATAGAATAATGTAGGTAAGGGAAGTCGGCAAATTAGATCCGTAACTTCGGGATAAGGATTGGCTCTGAAGATTGAGATAGTCGGGCTTGAATTGGAAGCAATAACATGGTTTATGTACTCGTTCTGGGTAAATAGAGATCTTCGGATTTTGTTCCCCGGATAGTAGTTTACGTAACCAATTGTGGAATTTTCTTGCTAAAAGTCTTAAGATTTATCGTAAGATATATTTTTTTGATTTATAACGACTATCAATTAACAATCAATTCAGAACTGGCACGGACTTGGGGAATCCGACTGTCTAATTAAAACAAAGCATTGTGATGGCCCTAACGGGTGTTGACACAATGTGATTTCTGCCCAGTGCTCTGAATGTCAAAGTGAAGAAATTCAAGTAAGCGCGGGTAAACGGCGGGAGTAACTATGACTCTCTTAAGGTAGCCAAATGCCTCGTCATCTAATTAGTGACGCGCATGAATGGATTAACGAGATTCCTTCTGTCCCTATCTACCGGGCCCCCGCCCAATTATCAAGGCTTCGCCCATCAATGACGTTGTCTAATAAAAAGCGGGGGTAGATTATTCTAAACTGGTCTTATCGTAAACATCCAGATTTTATTGCATGACTGGATGATACGATTTGACCAGTTACAAGTTGCCGGTCATAGGTCTTGTTGGCGGCTTGACCACCGGTAGTCCATACCAGGACTTAAATCACGGTACCATGGGAGTCAGGAGCCCCCCGGACTTCGGTCCGGGCCTGACTTGTTAGAGGTAGGCCCCCTTGTGGGAGCGTCATGGTGGCTGTGGTTTAAACCCAAATCGCGGGAACGGGTCTAACCCATTGTAGAGTTGCAAAAAAGTACTGGGTGCTGCGACCCTAAGAGCAGCAAGAGGTTTTAGGTCGGCCTCGACTCATACCAAGGGTGGAACTGTGCCTCCAACACAGTTCCGAATTGGTATCAAAGAATTGACGGAGAGCGATGGCAAGGCGTATCCTTGCTCCCTATGGGTGTATGGGCACCTCGTAAACATTAAGTCTACATGACAGGAGGTTTACGTTAAAAATCCAGGTACGTTCTGTCCCTATCTACTGGGGGCCCCCGCCCAATTATCAAGGCTTCGCCCATCAATGACGTTGTCTAATAAAAAGCGGGGGTAGATTATTCTAAACTGGTCTTATCGTAAACATCCAGATTTTATTGCATGACTGGATGATACGATTTGACCAGTTACAAGTTGCCGGTCATAGGTCTTGTTGGTAGGCTTGACCACCGGTAGTCCATACCAGGACTTAAATCACGGTACCATGGGAGTCAGGAGCCCCCCGGATTTCGGTCCGGGCCTGACTTGTTAGAGGTAGGCCCCCTTGTGGGAGCGTCATGGTGGCTGTGGTTTAAACCCAAA
>CAWYQB010000304.1:135000-137500 GCA_963966105.1 Volucella zonaria | reverse complement strand
TTATACCTTTAATAATTATTATTATTCCTTTAATATTATATGACTTATTCTAAACAAAATTTTAAATACTCTAAGCGGTGGATCACTTGGCTCATGGGTCGATGAAGAACGCAGCAAACTGTGCGTCATCGTGTGAACTGCAGGACACATGAACATCGACATTTTGAACGCATATCGCAGTCCATGCTGTTATGTACTTTAATTAATTTTGAAGTGCTGCTTGGACTACATATGGTTGAGGGTTGTGAGACTATTCTAAATAAGTTGCTTGTATATGAAAAAGAAGAAATTTATATTACTTTTTGGAAATATACTTAAGCACATGTTATATTATTGGATTTATTTTATTAAATTCATAATATTAATTTATAATATATACCTCAAAATAATGGAATCTTAGTATTCTATATTATCTATTTGTGAAGGAATGTCTAGTATAAAATATTTATTTAAACTAATATAGAAATATGCATTAATATGTTAATTAAATATTTCTACTGTGACAAGAGAAACTAGAATTAAAAAAAAAAAAAAAACCATAAACCAAAGTCGAAAATAATAATATAAATTATAATAGAATTGCCTCACACTTGATAATATATATAGAAAAGATTTACTTATTAAACTGATGAGTATATAAAATAATTTTTATTTATTTGTGTTAAACAACCTCAACTCATATGAGAAAACTCCCCGAATTTAAGCATATTAATGAGGGAAGGAAAAGAAACTAACCAGGATTTTCTTAGTAGCGGCGAGCGAAAAGAAAACAGTTCAGCACTAAGCCATTTTGTCTTTATGGCAAATATGGGATGCAGTGTATGGAACATCTATAATCTAGTATGAGAAATTAATGATTTAAGTCCTTCTTAAATGAGGCCATTTACCCATAGAGGGTGCCAGGCCCGTATAACGTTAATGATTACTAGAAGGTGTTTCCAAAGAGTCGTGTTGCTTGATAGTGCAGCACTAAGTGGGTGGTAAACTCCATCTAAAACTAAATATAACCATGAGAGCGATAGTAAACAAGTACCGTGAGGGAAAGTTGAAAAGAACTCTGAATAGAGAGTTAAATAGTACGTGAAACTGCTTAGAGGTTAAGCCCGATGAACCTGAATATCCGTTATGGAAAATTCATCACTAATAAAGTTATATTCTTTAATATAATAGAAATGGTGTGCAATTTTTCCATATAAGGACATTGTAATCTGTTAATGTATTAAATATTTATCATAAGATCTTTTACTTAAGTTTATCCAAATTAGTTATTTTCGGATTTCTAACATAAGATAAATGTATTAGATTTGATAAATCATTGACAGATTTAATTATATATAGTGCTTAAATTTTACGGAATTTTACAATGGTAGGTAAATCTATTGATTTATTTATTTTATTGTATGCACTTATATGATTAACAATGCGATAGATTCAGGATACCTTCGGGACCCGTCTTGAAACACGGACCAAGGAGTCTAACATATGTGCAAGTCATTGGGTATTTTTAATAAAACCCAATGGCATAATTAACTTAACTGTTTTAATGGGATTAGTTTATGTTTTATTATGAAATATAAATTCAATCCCGGGGCGTTCTATACAGTTATGCATAATAGTATTTATATTATTTATGCCTCTAACTAGAGCGTACCTTGAGCATATATGCTGTGACCCGAAAGATGGTGAACTATACTTGATCAGGTTGAAGTCAGGGGAAACCCTGATGGAAGACCGAAACAGTTCTGACGTGCAAATCGATTGTCAGAATTGAGTATAGGGGCGAAAGACCAATCGAACCATCTAGTAGCTGGTTCCCTCCGAAGTTTCCCTCAGGATAGCTGGTGCATTTAAAAATTATTTAAAATAATCTTATCTGGTAAAGCGAATGATTAGAGGCATTAGGGTCGAAACGACCTTAACCTATTCTCAAACTTTAAATGGGTAAGAACCTAACCTTTCTTGATATGAAGGTTTAGGTTGTGATATATTGTGCCCAGTGGGCCACTTTTGGTAAGCAGAACTGGCGCTGTGGGATGAACCAAACGTAATGTTACGGTGCCCAAATTAACAACTCATGCAGATACCATGAAAGGCGTTGGTTGCTTAAAACAGCAGGACGGTGGACATGGAAGTCGTAATCCGCTAAGGAGTGTGTAACAACTCACCTGCCGAAGCAACTAGCCCTTAAAATGGATGGCGCTTAAGTTGTATACCTATACATTACCGCTAAAGTAGATGATTTATATTTAATTTCGATTGAATATAAATTTTGAAACTTTAGTGAGTAGGAGGGTACAATGGTGTGCTTAGAAGTGTTTGGCGTAAGCCTGCATGGAGCCGCTATTGGTACAGATCTTGGTGGTAGTAGCAAATAATCGAATGAGACCTTGGAGGACTGAAGTGGAGAAGGGTTTCGTGTGAACAGTGGTTGATCACGAGTTAGTCGGTCCTAAGTTTAAGGCGAAAGCCGAAAATTTTCAAGTTAAAAAAATATAATTAT
>CAWYQB010000304.1:117500-127500 GCA_963966105.1 Volucella zonaria | reverse complement strand
AATTAAAATATATAATAAATATCAATTGTACATACTAAGAACGAAATTAATATATAAGAGGCAAAAGAAAAACACAAAAACATAAAGATACAAAGATACAAACGAAATAAATTATATAGAAAGTGAAACATATAAAATATTCAATTATAATATTAATGAATAAAATACAAATACCCAATTATAAGTGTACAAGATATTATATTAATATATATTTATTTTTTATATAAATACATATATGTATAAGTAAGAGTTATGTAAGAACTTAATGTCACATGTTGTACTTATTTTTTCTATATAGAAAATTAAGTTACGATTCCTTATGGAATTGGACATTCGCAACAATAGGCATTAGGTTAAAAAAGAAACATTTCATTAATTATTATATTATTAATTTAATAAATTTTAAATTATAAAAATGATGGTAATAATAATAATAATAATAATGATGATGAAATGAAAGGAAATAATATAAAAATAATAAATAAAGGCAAATTGAATGACAACAATAAAAGAGAAATGTTTTGCAATATATTGTTTAATTAAAAAAATTTTATTAAATAATGGTTTATTGTTTGCTTATTTAATTATACCTTTAATAATTATTATTATTCCTTTAATATTATATGACTTATTCTAAACAAAATTTTAAATACTCTAAGCGGTGGATCACTTGGCTCATGGGTCGATGAAGAACGCAGCAAACTGTGCGTCATCGTGTGAACTGCAGGACACATGAACATCGACATTTTGAACGCATATCGCAGTCCATGCTGTTATGTACTTTAATTAATTTTGAAGTGCTGCTTGGACTACATATGGTTGAGGGTTGTGAGACTATTCTAAATAAGTTGCTTGTATATGAAAAAGAAGAAATTTATATTACTTTTTGGAAATATACTTAAGCACATGTTATATTATTGGATTTATTTTATTAAATTCATAATATTAATTTATAATATATACCTCAAAATAATGGAATCTTAGTATTCTATATTATCTATTTGTGAAGGAATGTCTAGTATAAAATATTTATTTAAACTAATATAGAAATATGCATTAATATGTTAATTAAATATTTCTACTGTGACAAGAGAAACTAAAATTAAAAAAAAAAAAAAAACCATAAACCAAAGTCGAAAATAATAATATAAATTATAATAGAATTGCCTCACACTTGATAATATATATAGAAAAGATTTACTTATTAAACTGATGAGTATATAAAATAATTTTTATTTATTTGTGTTAAACAACCTCAACTCATATGAGAAAACTCCCCGAATTTAAGCATATTAATGAGGGAAGGAAAAGAAACTAACCAGGATTTTCTTAGTAGCGGCGAGCGAAAAGAAAACAGTTCAGCACTAAGCCATTTTGTCTTTATGGCAAATATGGGATGCAGTGTATGGAACATCTATAATCTAGTATGAGAAATTAATGATTTAAGTCCTTCTTAAATGAGGCCATTTACCCATAGAGGGTGCCAGGCCCGTATAACGTTAATGATTACTAGAAGGTGTTTCCAAAGAGTCGTGTTGCTTGATAGTGCAGCACTAAGTGGGTGGTAAACTCCATCTAAAACTAAATATAACCAAGAGACCGATAGTAAACAAGTACCGTGAGGGAAAGTTGAAAAGAACTCTGAATAGAGAGTTAAATAGTACGTGAAACTGCTTAGAGGTTAAGCCCGATGAACCTGAATATCCGTTATGGAAAATTCATCACTAATAAAGTTATATTCTTTAATATAATAGAAATGGTGTGCAATTTTTCCATATAAGGACATTGTAATCTGTTAATGTATTAAATATTTATCATAAGATCTTTTACTTAAGTTTATCCAAATTAGTTATTTTCGGATTTCAAACATAAGATAAATGTATTAGATTTGATAAATCATTGACAGATTTAATTATATATAGTGCTTAAATTTTACGGAATTTTACAATGGTAGGTAAATCTATTGATTTATTTATTTTATTGTATGCACTTATATGATTAACAATGCGATAGATTCAGGATACCTTCGGGACCCGTCTTGAAACACGGACCAAGGAGTCTAACATATGTGCAAGTCATTGGGTATTTTTAATAAAACCCAATGGCATAATTAACTTAACTGTTTTAATGGGATTAGTTTATGTTTTATTATGAAATATAAATTCAATCCCGGGGCGTTCTATACAGTTATGCATAATAGTATTTATATTATTTATGCCTCTAACTAGAGCGTACCTTGAGCATATATGCTGTGACCCGAAAGATGGTGAACTATACTTGATCAGGTTGAAGTCAGGGGAAACCCTGATGGAAGACCGAAACAGTTCTGACGTGCAAATCGATTGTCAGAATTGAGTATAGGGGCGAAAGACCAATCGAACCATCTAGTAGCTGGTTCCCTCCGAAGTTTCCCTCAGGATAGCTGGTGCATTTAAAAATTATTTAAAATAATCTTATCTGGTAAAGCGAATGATTAGAGGCATTAGGGTCGAAACGACCTTAACCTATTCTCAAACTTTAAATGGGTAAGAACCTAACCTTTCTTGATATGAAGGTTTAGGTTGTGATATATTGTGCCCAGTGGGCCACTTTTGGTAAGCAGAACTGGCGCTGTGGGATGAACCAAACGTAATGTTACGGTGCCCAAATTAACAACTCATGCAGATACCATGAAAGGCGTTGGTTGCTTAAAACAGCAGGACGGTGGACATGGAAGTCGTAATCCGCTAAGGAGTGTGTAACAACTCACCTGCCGAAGCAACTAGCCCTTAAAATGGATGGCGCTTAAGTTGTATACCTATACATTACCGCTAAAGTAGATGATTTATATTTAATTTCGATTGAATATAAATTTTGAAACTTTAGTGAGTAGGAGGGTACAATGGTGTGCTTAGAAGTGTTTGGCGTAAGCCTGCATGGAGCCGCTATTGGTACAGATCTTGGTGGTAGTAGCAAATAATCGAATGAGACCTTGGAGGACTGAAGTGGAGAAGGGTTTCGTGTGAACAGTGGTTGATCACGAGTTAGTCGGTCCTAAGTTTAAGGCGAAAGCCGAAAATTTTCAAGTTAAAAAAATATAATTATATATCTCATTGTATATAAAGAAATTTTAACACTTGATTATTTTTGAACGAAAGGGAATACGGTTCCAATTCCGTAACCTGTTGGGTATACGTTTGTTATTAAAAATGGGCATTTCGCTCATCCTGGCAACAGGAACGACCATAAAGAAGCCGTCGAGAGATATCGAAAGAGTTTTCTTTTCTGTTTTATAGTCGTACTACCATGGAAGTCTTTCGAAGAGAGATATGGTAGATGGACTAGAAGAGCATGACATTTACTGTTGTGTCGATATTTTCTCTTCGGACCTTGAAAATTTATGGTGGGGTCACGCAAACTTCTCAACAGGCCGTACCGATATCCGCAGCTGGTCTCCAAGGTGAAGAGTCTCTAGTCGATAGAATAATGTAGGTAAGGGAAGTCGGCAAATTAGATCCGTAACTTCGGGATAAGGATTGGCTCTGAAGATTGAGATAGTCGGGCTTGAATTGGAAGCAATAACATGGTTTATGTACTCGTTCTGGGTAAATAGAGATCTTCGGATTTTGTTCCCCGGATAGTAGTTTACGTAACCAATTGTGGAATTTTCTTGCTAAAAGTCTTAAGATTTATCGTAAGATATATTTTTTTGATTTATAACGACTATCAATTAACAATCAATTCAGAACTGGCACGGACTTGGGGAATCCGACTGTCTAATTAAAACAAAGCATTGTGATGGCCCTAACGGGTGTTGACACAATGTGATTTCTGCCCAGTGCTCTGAATGTCAAAGTGAAGAAATTCAAGTAAGCGCGGGTAAACGGCGGGAGTAACTATGACTCTCTTAAGGTAGCCAAATGCCTCGTCATCTAATTAGTGACGCGCATGAATGGATTAACGAGATTCCTTCTGTCCCTATCTACCGGGCCCCCGCCCAATTATCAAGGCTTCGCCCATCAATGACGTTGTCTAATAAAAAGCGGGGGTAGATTATTCTAAACTGGTCTTATCGTAAACATCCAGATTTTATTGCATGACTGGATGATACGATTTGACCAGTTACAAGTTGCCGGTCATAGGTCTTGTTGGCGGCTTGACCACCGGTAGTCCATACCAGGACTTAAATCACGGTACCATGGGAGTCAGGAGCCCCCCGGACTTCGGTCCGGGCCTGACTTGTTAGAGGTAGGCCCCCTTGTGGGAGCGTCATGGTGGCTGTGGTTTAAACCCAAATCGCGGGAACGGGTCTAACCCATTGTAGAGTTGCAAAAAAGTACTGGGTGCTGCGACCCTAAGAGCAGCAAGAGGTTTTAGGTCGGCCTCGACTCATACCAAGGGTGGAACTGTGCCTCCAACACAGTTCCGAATTGGTATCAAAGAATTGACGGAGAGCGATGGCAAGGCGTATCCTTGCTCCCTATGGGTGTATGGGCACCTCGTAAACATTAAGTCTACATGACCAGGAGGTTTACGTTAAAAAATCCAGGTACGTTCTGTCCCTATCTACTCACTCAGTTGTCTTTCAACTTCGAAACGGAGCGGACGTTTTTAGTGTGATCGGCGGTCGATATTAACGTAATTTTCGGTCGCTTGGTTGTTTCGGTCGTGTTTTTCCTTAATTAAATACGAATTAGTGTTAAGTGACTACCGGCTGCACTTTTCAGTGCGGACGTGATTGTTTTGGATATTTTTTCACATTAGTGTGTAATTAGTGTGGTAATTAGTGTGTAATTAGTGTATTGATTGGTACTTACCAACAAAAAAGAGGAGAAATTCCCACAAAAATTAAAGACGAACTTGTGCTGTGTGCTGCCCGAATAATAAAAGAAAAAAAATGGCTGAGAGGAGTGACTGCTCCCCGGTGGATGCTGCGAAAAAGGGGAAAAGAAAAAAGGCAACCCTGCCTGAACCCCCAACGGAAAGTGAGATGGAGACGGACGACAATATTAGGAAGTCCATTAAAAAGAAAAAGAGGAAGGAGAAAGATGAAGAAACTGGGGTAAGTGATACTAACATTAATAGTATTATAAAAAGTGGTAGTATAACTGATTTAAGGAAGTTCATCAGCGGGTTGAAAACCCGTATGATAGATATCATGTTCGACCACGGTGGCGCGGATCCCCGGATAGCTAAAAAATTGATTGATATATCCGGGGAATTTGAAAATATTTTCTGCCTACTAGTGGCAGAAAAGGAAAGAGTTGCGGGATCTCTTGAGACTCTTCAAGCGGTCCTAGACAAGCAGTTGGGAGCTAGAAGCCCGATAGCAAAAGTGCCAGCAGCAACTTCGGCGACTTCGGGGATTTCCCACACTGGCCCTAAGGCTCCTAGTTTTGCGGAGGTGGCATCATCTGTGATGAAGCCCGCCGTTCCGCCTAAACCTTCAAACCCCTCTCTGGTTAAACCAGCTAACGCTCCCCTGGTTAAGCCAGCTAAGCCTGTTGCTCCCACCTGGTCGGTGGTTGTGAAAAGCAAAAAGGCGACCGTTTCCTCCACGGAAGTTGTATCCAGGATAATGGATAAAATCGCCCCCACCCTGGGAGTTAGGGTGAATGCGGTCAGACCGCTCAAGAATGGGGGCGTAGTAATACGCACTCCCTCGGCTGCTGAAAGAGAGCAGATTTTCAGTAGCAAGAAATTCAAGGATATGGACCTTGACGTGGCAGTACCCGAGAAACCGGGCAATAGGGTCGTGGTACATGGCGTACACACAACCATATCGCTGGAAGAATTTATGACGGAGCTACACCGTCTGAACTTCCCAGAGGCTGCTGAAAAAAATAGGCTGAAAGTGGTTTCCAAACCATGGAAGGTTGCTGAAGGGGCTACAACAAATGTAGTGCTAGAAGGCCCAGCTGCGTCCATAGACGCCTTACGTAGCACGGGCAGATGCTACATTAAGTGGTTTTCGTTCCCGGTAAGGGAATACAAAATAAGAGTGGGATGTTTCCGATGCTTTGCTCCGGGTCATGGAGTTGCCGACTGTCCTCATAAGGAGGACATTTGCCGTCGTTGCGGCCTTGAAGGCCATAAGGCAGTAAGCTGCAAGGCAGCGATGCAGTGCAGAAACTGTGCTGCAAGAAGACGGCCGGCTGACCACCTCATGGGGTCAACCGATTGCCCCATGCAAGTAGCAGAGTTGGCAAGGTTGGCAGCCAGAAACTAGGACTATGAAGATAGTCCAACAAAATTGTCAGGGCGCTTTTTCGGTAGGGGTTGATTTAGGAGCTCAGATGGTTAGGCAGGGCTGCAGCATTGCCCTGGTTCAGGAGCCCTACACATCCGATGGATGTGTTAGGGGTTTGCCTGCAGGAATGCGGGTCTTTCTTGATACCAGAGGAAATGCTGCGATTATTATAAGGGATGTAAATCTAGTTTGTGTGCCTGTTTCCTCCAGCGAACGAGGTGTTTGCGTAAGCGTGGAAGGCGCTTTTGGCAGGATTTTTCTTGCCAGCGTCTACTGCAAATACAGCGAGGAAATTGACCCATATATTGAGTATATGGATGGTTTGTTTTCGCTTGCGGGCAGTGAACCCCTCATTATCGGTGTTGACGCCAATGCAACCTCCCCTCTTTGGTTCAGTAAGGAATCCGGACCCTTAACGGGTAACCGGAGCCAGAATCGGGGGAATGTTCTTGGTGAATGGGCCGTTGCGCGCAATGCCCATGTTATCAACGAGCCGAGTGAGGTGTATACCTTTGATGCGGTCAACGGTGGCAAGAGTGACATTGACGTTACTTTTGCCAACGAGGCAGCTTTTAGGGCGTTTAGCTTTAGGTGGCGTGTTAGTGTAGGGGTGAGTGATCATAACTGGATTCAGTTTGAGATCGCTCACGTAATAGAAGATAATAATGCAGTTTCAGACAGGAGATGGTGTGTGCGAGGCGCTGATTGGAGTGTTTATGGTGCGCGTATACTTGCGGAGGTTTCCTCCCTGACACCGCAAGTGTACGGCAGCTTAAGCATAGACCAGCAAATCGCGCACATCAATGAGTGCGTATGGCGGGTTAACGACGAACTCTTTGAGAGGAGCCGTAGGGCGAATCAAAAAAGGGTAAGTTGGTGGAACCGCTGTCTGACAGAGAAGCGAAGGGTGGTCAGAAACCTAAGGAAGCGATTCCAAAGGGCTAGGGCGGCTAACGCTGAGAACCTGGCTCAGTTGAGCATTGCCTTTCGGCAAGGGCTCGCTGAGTACAAGCGTCTCATTGTCAGCACAAAGGAATCTCACTGGAGAAACTTTGCCTGTAATAATAGAGATGATCCCTGGGGCAAACTCTATAAGATTTGCCGTAGCACTAGAAAGACTGCTGACATTGAAGGCATTCGTGTGGATAATACGGTTTTATCCACATGGAAAGACTGCCTTACTGCATTGCTTGGTCAGTTCTTCCCGAGAGAGGAGCGCTTTGAGGACTCTTCATATGAAGAGCCTCCGATCCCTCCGGAGTTAAGAACTGAAGAAGTCGACTATGGTGTTTCACTTCTTCGCTCCAGGAGATCTCCTGGAGCTGATGGAATGACCGGAGAGATGGTGAGAGCCATCTGGAAGGCCGTCCCAGAATACCTACTCGGACTGTACAGCAAATGCATTGCTTGTAGCTACTTCCCCAAGGATTGGAAGGTGGCAAGGGTGGTTGTGCTCCTGAAGTCCACTGATAAGAATAGGTCTGACCCTAAATCTTATCGGGGCATCAGCCTGCTTCCGGTACTAGGAAAAGTACTGGAAAGGGTTATGGTGGAAAGGTTTTCGGAGAGCATGGCGGAACCAATGTCCCCCTTCCAATTCGGCTTTACAAAAGGCAAGTGTGTCGAGGATGCATGGTCTTTCCTAAAAGACAGAGTCCTCAGAAGCAGGGCCAGTGTGGTTATAGGCATCTTTATTGATTTCAAAGGTGCCTTTGATAACCTGAACTGGCAGAAAATAGTAACCAGGTTGCAAGAATTGGGCTGTCGAGAAATTGGGCTTTGGGGAAGCTACTTTTCCGACAGAAAAGCAAGTGTGGTAAGTACGCACGATAGCGTCTCAATCAATGTTGAGAGAGGTTGCCCCCAGGGGTCCATCTGTGGTCCTTTTATTTGGAACCTGATGATGGATCCACTCTTGCGGCGGCTAAACGAGCTCTGTGGGTGCTGCGCCTATGCAGATGACCTGCTCCTCATCCTCGAGGGCCAATCTAGGGCCGAAATCGAGGTATTAGGAGAAAGAGCTCTAGCAGTCGTTGCTGAATGGGGAGAGAGCGTTGGGGTAAGTGTGTCGCAGGACAAGACTGTTTCAATGAAGCTCAAGGGCAAATTGAATGTAAGACGTCGGGCTCCTGCGATACGTCTGAACGGCGTTGGCATTAGATGTGTGACTGAGGTCACGTATCTGGGCATAACGATGGGTGAGGGTATGAACTTCATGCCTCACCTAGTTCGAACCAGACAACGCATGCTGAGTGCCGTAGGCCAGGTAAGGCGCATTTTGCGATCCGACTGGGGACTCAACAGGCGTTCTGTCCGTATCATATACGATGGCCTTTTTGTTGCCTGTGCAACATATGGAGCATCGGTATGGTACGACAGAGTTATGACTGTTGATGGTCGAAAGCGGATCCTGGCTTGCCAAAGAGTCGCCTTGCTTGGCTGTTTACCGGTGTGCCACACTGTCTCCACAGAGGCAATGCAGGTCTTGCTGGGAGTGCCACCTCTGGATCTGGAAGTGATACGTCGTGGTATTGCTTTCAAGATCAGAAAAGGTCTCCCTCTAAATGAGCGCGATTGGGTTTCCCCGGAAGAAGTGGATGGCCTATCCCTGAAGCAGCGTAAAACCTTGCTACACGCATGTGTTCTATCTAGATGGCAATCTAGATGGGATGCTAGCGAAAATGGTAGGGTTACTTATGGCTTCCTAAGGGATGTGCTAACCATGAGAATTTTTCCTGAACGGAATTTCAACCTCAGCCTGGGCTTTTTGTTGACCGGGCATGGCTCTCTCAATGCATTCTTGCATAAGAGGGGGCTTAGCGAGGTTGCGAGCTGCTCATGTGGAGCTACCTATGAGGACTGGCTTCATGTCCTATGTGAGTGTCCCAATTACGCTGACATAAGGAACTTGCAGGCTATGGGCATCACCTTTAATGGTGAGACCTACGATGTCAGTGGAATTATCACTGATACCGTACGGTTTGAAAGAACCCGTAGTTTTGCAAAAGATGTATTCAATAGAAGGCGCAGTAGGCAGCTAGCGGGAAGTTTGTAGATTTGAATTGTTGCAAGGCCGCCAGTCCTGGGCAGTGAGGTGCCCAACTGGAAGTAACCTCAAGGTTGCGAAGCTCGACCGGAAGCTATATTCTGGTACCACGGGAGGTCAGGAGCCCCCGGAACTATGGTTCCGGCCTGACCTAGGAGTTGGCCCCCTTGTGGGAGTATCGTGGTGGCTGTAGGTTTAAACCCAAAATCGCGGGGAGAATGGACCGAATGGATCTTGGATATCTCATGGCTTAGCATGTGTGTAGTTTACTACGACCTGTGCTAAACCATGGGATTGCTATGGAACCAATTGGTCTGCTCGATGTGGAGTTGCATTGCAACCGGGTGCCATGACCCACAGAATGGCTGAGGTATTAGATAGGCCTCGACCCTTCACCAAAGGGGAAGTTCGTGCCTTACACACGACTTCGAATCTGGTACTGGTGGTAGTACTTGTACTACCCGAAGGGCGCTTATCAACGCATTATTTTGATATCTTGTGCGAAGACGCACCGTAGGCTTAAGCCCTCACGGCAGGTACCTACGCAAAACACAAGAGACATCTGTCCCTATCTACTGGGCCCCCGCCCAATTATCAAGGCTTCGCCCATCAATGGCGTTGTCTAATAAAAAGCGGGGGTAGATTATTCTATAACTGGTCTTATCGTAAACATCTTCAGATTACAGCCTCTGAATGGTTGCTACGATTTGACCAGTTACAAGTTG
>CAWYQB010000304.1:97500-100000 GCA_963966105.1 Volucella zonaria | reverse complement strand
GGCCATTTACCCATAGAGGGTGCCAGGCCCGTATAACGTTAATGATTACTAGAAGGTGTTTCCAAAGAGTCGTGTTGCTTGATAGTGCAGCACTAAGTGGGTGGTAAACTCCATCTAAAACTAAATATAACCATGAGACCGATAGTAAACAAGTACCGTGAGGGAAAGTTGAAAAGAACTCTGAATAGAGAGTTAAATAGTACGTGAAACTGCTTAGAGGTTAAGCCCGATGAACCTGAATATCCGTTATGGAAAATTCATCACTAATAAAGTTATATTCTTTAATATAATAGAAATGGTGTGCAATTTTTCCATATAAGGACATTGTAATCTGTTAATGTATTAAATATTTATCATAAGATCTTTTACTTAAGTTTATCCAAATTAGTTATTTTCGGATTTCTAACATAAGATAAATGTATTAGATTTGATAAATCATTGACAGATTTAATTATATATAGTGCTTAAATTTTACGGAATTTTACAATGGTAGGTAAATCTATTGATTTATTTATTTTATTGTATGCACTTATATGATTAACAATGCGATAGATTCAGGATACCTTCGGGACCCGTCTTGAAACACGGACCAAGGAGTCTAACATATGTGCAAGTCATTGGGTATTTTTAATAAAACCCAATGGCATAATTAACTTAACTGTTTTAATGGGATTAGTTTATGTTTTATTATGAAATATAAATTCAATCCCGGGGCGTTCTATACAGTTATGCATAATAGTATTTATATTATTTATGCCTCTAACTAGAGCGTACCTTGAGCATATATGCTGTGACCCGAAAGATGGTGAACTATACTTGATCAGGTTGAAGTCAGGGGAAACCCTGATGGAAGACCGAAACAGTTCTGACGTGCAAATCGATTGTCAGAATTGAGTATAGGGGCGAAAGACCAATCGAACCATCTAGTAGCTGGTTCCCTCCGAAGTTTCCCTCAGGATAGCTGGTGCAATTAAAAATTATTTAAAATAATCTTATCTGGTAAAGCGAATGATTAGAGGCATTAGGGTCGAAACGACCTTAACCTATTCTCAAACTTTAAATGGGTAAGAACCTAACCTTTCTTGATATGAAGGTTTAGGTTGTGATATATTGTGCCCAGTGGGCCACTTTTGGTAAGCAGAACTGGCGCTGTGGGATGAACCAAACGTAATGTTACGGTGCCCAAATTAACAACTCATGCAGATACCATGAAAGGCGTTGGTTGCTTAAAACAGCAGGACGGTGGACATGGAAGTCGTAATCCGCTAAGGAGTGTGTAACAACTCACCTGCCGAAGCAACTAGCCCTTAAAATGGATGGCGCTTAAGTTGTATACCTATACATTACCGCTAAAGTAGATGATTTATATTTAATTTCGATTGAATATAAATTTTGAAACTTTAGTGAGTAGGAGGGTACAATGGTGTGCTTAGAAGTGTTTGGCGTAAGCCTGCATGGAGCCGCTATTGGTACAGATCTTGGTGGTAGTAGCAAATAATCGAATGAGACCTTGGAGGACTGAAGTGGAGAAGGGTTTCGTGTGAACAGTGGTTGATCACGAGTTAGTCGGTCCTAAGTTTAAGGCGAAAGCCGAAAATTTTCAAGTTAAAAAAATATAATTATATATCTCATTGTATATAAAGAAATTTTAACACTTGATTATTTTTGAACGAAAGGGAATACGGTTCCAATTCCGTAACCTGTTGGGTATACGTTTGTTATTAAAAATGGGCATTTCGCTCATCCTGGCAACAGGAACGACCATAAAGAAGCCGTCGAGAGATATCGAAAGAGTTTTCTTTTCTGTTTTATAGTCGTACTACCATGGAAGTCTTTCGAAGAGAGATATGGTAGATGGACTAGAAGAGCATGACATTTACTGTTGTGTCGATATTTTCTCTTCGGACCTTGAAAATTTATGGTGGGGTCACGCAAACTTCTCAACAGGCCGTACCGATATCCGCAGCTGGTCTCCAAGGTGAAGAGTCTCTAGTCGATAGAATAATGTAGGTAAGGGAAGTCGGCAAATTAGATCCGTAACTTCGGGATAAGGATTGGCTCTGAAGATTGAGATAGTCGGGCTTGAATTGGAAGCAATAACATGGTTTATGTACTCGTTCTGGGTAAATAGAGATCTTCGGATTTTGTTCCCCGGATAGTAGTTTACGTAACCAATTGTGGAATTTTCTTGCTAAAAGTCTTAAGATTTATCGTAAGATATATTTTTTTGATTTATAACGACTATCAATTAACAATCAATTCAGAACTGGCACGGACTTGGGGAATCCGACTGTCTAATTAAAACAAAGCATTGTGATGGCCCTAACGGGTGTTGACACAATGTGATTTCTGCCCAGTGCTCTGAATGTCAAAGTGAAGAAATTCAAGTAAGCGCGGGTAAACGGCGGGAGTAACTATGACTCTCTTAAGGTAGCCAAATGCCTCGTCATCTAATTAGTGACGCGCATGAATGGATTAACGAGATTCCTTCTGTCCCTAT
>CAWYQB010000304.1:72500-77500 GCA_963966105.1 Volucella zonaria | reverse complement strand
TTGATTTATTTATTTTATTGTATGCACTTATATGATTAACAATGCGATAGATTCAGGATACCTTCGGGACCCGTCTTGAAACACGGACCAAGGAGTCTAACATATGTGCAAGTCATTGGGTATTTTTAATAAAACCCAATGGCATAATTAACTTAACTGTTTTAATGGGATTAGTTTATGTTTTATTATGAAATATAAATTCAATCCCGGGGCGTTCTATACAGTTATGCATAATAGTATTTATATTATTTATGCCTCTAACTAGAGCGTACCTTGAGCATATATGCTGTGACCCGAAAGATGGTGAACTATACTTGATCAGGTTGAAGTCAGGGGAAACCCTGATGGAAGACCGAAACAGTTCTGACGTGCAAATCGATTGTCAGAATTGAGTATAGGGGCGAAAGACCAATCGAACCATCTAGTAGCTGGTTCCCTCCGAAGTTTCCCTCAGGATAGCTGGTGCAATTAAAAATTATTTAAAATAATCTTATCTGGTAAAGCGAATGATTAGAGGCATTAGGGTCGAAACGACCTTAACCTATTCTCAAACTTTAAATGGGTAAGAACCTAACCTTTCTTGATATGAAGGTTTAGGTTGTGATATATTGTGCCCAGTGGGCCACTTTTGGTAAGCAGAACTGGCGCTGTGGGATGAACCAAACGTAATGTTACGGTGCCCAAATTAACAACTCATGCAGATACCATGAAAGGCGTTGGTTGCTTAAAACAGCAGGACGGTGGACATGGAAGTCGTAATCCGCTAAGGAGTGTGTAACAACTCACCTGCCGAAGCAACTAGCCCTTAAAATGGATGGCGCTTAAGTTGTATACCTATACATTACCGCTAAAGTAGATGATTTATATTTAATTTCGATTGAATATAAATTTTGAAACTTTAGTGAGTAGGAGGGTACAATGGTGTGCTTAGAAGTGTTTGGCGTAAGCCTGCATGGAGCCGCTATTGGTACAGATCTTGGTGGTAGTAGCAAATAATCGAATGAGACCTTGGAGGACTGAAGTGGAGAAGGGTTTCGTGTGAACAGTGGTTGATCACGAGTTAGTCGGTCCTAAGTTTAAGGCGAAAGCCGAAAATTTTCAAGTTAAAAAAATATAATTATATATCTCATTGTATATAAAGAAATTTTAACACTTGATTATTTTTGAACGAAAGGGAATACGGTTCCAATTCCGTAACCTGTTGGGTATACGTTTGTTATTAAAAATGGGCATTTCGCTCATCCTGGCAACAGGAACGACCATAAAGAAGCCGTCGAGAGATATCGAAAGAGTTTTCTTTTCTGTTTTATAGTCGTACTACCATGGAAGTCTTTCGAAGAGAGATATGGTAGATGGACTAGAAGAGCATGACATTTACTGTTGTGTCGATATTTTCTCTTCGGACCTTGAAAATTTATGGTGGGGTCACGCAAACTTCTCAACAGGCCGTACCGATATCCGCAGCTGGTCTCCAAGGTGAAGAGTCTCTAGTCGATAGAATAATGTAGGTAAGGGAAGTCGGCAAATTAGATCCGTAACTTCGGGATAAGGATTGGCTCTGAAGATTGAGATAGTCGGGCTTGAATTGGAAGCAATAACATGGTTTATGTACTCGTTCTGGGTAAATAGAGATCTTCGGATTTTGTTCCCCGGATAGTAGTTTACGTAACCAATTGTGGAATTTTCTTGCTAAAAGTCTTAAGATTTATCGTAAGATATATTTTTTTGATTTATAACGACTATCAATTAACAATCAATTCAGAACTGGCACGGACTTGGGGAATCCGACTGTCTAATTAAAACAAAGCATTGTGATGGCCCTAACGGGTGTTGACACAATGTGATTTCTGCCCAGTGCTCTGAATGTCAAAGTGAAGAAATTCAAGTAAGCGCGGGTAAACGGCGGGAGTAACTATGACTCTCTTAAGGTAGCCAAATGCCTCGTCATCTAATTAGTGACGCGCATGAATGGATTAACGAGATTCCTTCTGTCCCTATCTACTCAGTTGTATTTCAACATCAGTCGTGTGCGGACGTGTTTTTTGCGGAGTGCGTGCGATTTTAAAGTTTGAGATTCGAGTACCTAATCGATTAGAAACGGGCGATTTTTTTGGACTGCACTTTTCAGTGCATACTTTTGAATCATTAAAGATCGATTAAGTGTATAATTTTGTGTTCGGAGCTGTGCAAAATTTGAACTAAATTGTTCTTGTGCGATTTATTACGGTTTAAAGTGCTTGAGTTATTGTGTTAATTACTTTATAATTACTATTTAAAGAGCAGATATTGCCACAATTTGTGTTGCGGATTTTGTGCCGTACTTTTATTACGGTTAAAAGAGGAGGAATTCCCAAAAATATTTAACGCGCTTAATTACTTCTTAATTACCAAGTGAAAAAAGTGAGTGAAGTGGAAATGGACGCAGAAATGGAGGCGACGAAGAGGAAGAGGGCTGCGAAGAAATGCGCCCAAGAGACCTGCGACGAAAGCTGTAAAGAGAGCAACGCTGAGGACTTCGTTGGCTTTAAGGAGGTCAAAAAGAAGAGGAAAAAAAAAGCCAGGAAGAGCGACGAGGAGAGAGAGGAAGCGAGCGAGATCATGCAGGAAAAATTGGTAAGTCCTGTAAATAATAACATTATTAACAAGATTCATTGTGGGAATACAAATAAAGAGGGTACGAAAGTCGATATTGGTGACGTAAGTCTGCTTACGCGGACTTTATCGACTATTTCGAATGAAATAGTCGATGTCGTTTTTAGGAAATTCGTCGACCCCGAATTGGCTAGGGAGGTACGGACGGTTGCGTCACAATACGATAGCATCGTATGGCAACTGGTGGCCCAAAATGAGTACCTTAGGGGCTCAAATGAAGCCCTTAAGGCATCAAAGGCGGTTAACCAGGTGGTGGCGACTCAAAGTGGTGCTTGCCCTAAGCAGGTTACCACAAAAGCCTCTACGGCTGCCAATATCCCAAGCTATGCCCAAGTAGCGAGGAAAATAAAAACTCCTGCGCAAAACGCGCAAAACGCTGCTACACCAGTCGCATCCTCGGTGTCCAAGCACGCCATCAAGGTGCCCCCGCCCACTTATGCTGTCGTGCTAAACAGCACTAACGAAGGCGCTTCCTCGAAGGAAATTGTAACCTCTCTGAGGAAGGCTGGGCCATTGGGAGTGAGGGTTGAAAAGGTGGTGGAGCTTAAAAATGGAAGCGTTCTGGTAAGAATGCCGTCCTCCATTGAGAGGGAAAAGCTCCTGCAGAGTGGAAATTTCAAGGCCGTAGGCCTTAAAGCTGCGGTACCACAGAAACCCGGTGACAGGGTGGTGGTACATGGTGTCAACACCGACATCAGTCCGGAGGAGTTTCTGACGGATCTGCACCGCCTGAACTACTCCGAAAAGGGTGCCTTCAAGCTGGTCTCACGACCATGGACAGTGGCAGTAGGCGGTACCACAAATGTGCTACTTGAAGGCACCAGTGAGGCCGTAAAGGCCTTAATTAAATCTGGGAGATGCTATGTTGGGCTAAATTCATTCCCGGTAAGGGAATACAAGGCCCGACTGGGGTGCTACAGATGTTATGGCCTAGGCCATAGCGTAGCGGACTGCCCATTTAAGGCAGATCTCTGTCGCCGTTGTGGTCAAGAGGGCCATAGAGCCATCTCCTGTAAGGAGGCCATGCAGTGTAGGAACTGCAAAACTAGGGGACGGCCAGCCGTGCACCTCATGGGGACAGTTGATTGTCCTCTGCATGAAGCGGCAATACTCAGGGCGAACTCTAGATACTAATGAGGATCGCGCAACAGAATTGTCAGGGCGCTTTTTCGGTAGGGGTTGATTTAGGAGCTCAGATGGTTAGGCAGGGCTGCAGCATTGCCCTGGTTCAGGAGCCCTACACATCCGATGGATGTGTTAGGGGTTTGCCTGCAGGAATGCGGGTCTTTCTTGATACCAGAGGAAATGCTGCGATTATTATAAGGGATGTAAATCTAGTTTGTGTGCCTGTTTCCTCCAGCGAACGAGGTGTTTGCGTAAGCGTGGAAGGCGCTTTTGGCAGGATTTTTCTTGCCAGCGTCTACTGCAAATACAGCGAGGAAATTGACCCATATATTGAGTATATGGATGGTTTGTTTTCGCTTGCGGGCAGTGAACCCCTCATTATCGGTGTTGACGCCAATGCAACCTCCCCTCTTTGGTTCAGTAAGGAATCCGGACCCTTAACGGGTAACCGGAGCCAGAATCGGGGGAATGTTCTTGGTGAATGGGTCGTTGCGCGCAATGCCCATGTTATCAACGAGCCGAGTGAGGTGTATACCTTTGATGCGGTCAACGGTGGCAAGAGTGACATTGACGTTACTTTTGCCAACGAGGCAGCTTTTAGGGCGTTTAGCTTTAGGTGGCGTGTTAGTGTAGGGGTGAGTGATCACAACTGGATTCAGTTTGAGATCGCTCACGTAATAGAAGATAATAATGCAGTTTCAGACAGGAGATGGTGTGTGCGAGGCGCTGATTGGAGTGTTTATGGTGCGCGTATACTTGCGGAGGTTTCCTCCCTGACACCGCAAGTGTACGGCAGCTTAAGCATAGACCAGCAAATCGCGCACATCAATGAGTGCGTATGGCGGGTTAACGACGAACTCTTTGAGAGGAGCCGTAGGGCGAATCAAAAAAGGGTAAGTTGGTGGAACCGCTGTCTGGCAGAGAAGCGAAGGGTGGTCAGAAACCTAAGGAAGCGATTCCAAAGGGCTAGGGCGGCTAACGCGGAGAACCTGGCTCAGTTGAGCATTGCCTTTCGGCAAGGGCTCGCTGAGTACAAGCGTCTCATTGTCAGCACAAAGGAATCTCACTGGAGAAACTTTGCCTGTAATAATAGAGATGATCCCTGGGGCAAACTCTATAAGATTTGCCGTAGCACTAGAAAGACTGCTGACATTGAAGGCATTCGAGTGGATAATACGGTTTTATCCACATGGAAAGACTGCCTTACTGCATTGCTTGGTCAG
>CAWYQB010000304.1:60000-62500 GCA_963966105.1 Volucella zonaria | reverse complement strand
AAAATTCATCACTAATAAAGTTATATTCTTTAATATAATAGAAATGGTGTGCAATTTTTCCATATAAGGACATTGTAATCTGTTAATGTATTAAATATTTATCATAAGATCTTTTACTTAAGTTTATCCAAATTAGTTATTTTCGGATTTCTAACATAAGATAAATGTATTAGATTTGATAAATCATTGACAGATTTAATTATATATAGTGCTTAAATTTTACGGAATTTTACAATGGTAGGTAAATCTATTGATTTATTTATTTTATTGTATGCACTTATATGATTAACAATGCGATAGATTCAGGATACCTTCGGGACCCGTCTTGAAACACGGACCAAGGAGTCTAACATATGTGCAAGTCATTGGGTATTTTTAATAAAACCCAATGGCATAATTAACTTAACTGTTTTAATGGGATTAGTTTATGTTTTATTATGAAATATAAATTCAATCCCGGGGCGTTCTATACAGTTATGCATAATAGTATTTATATTATTTATGCCTCTAACTAGAGCGTACCTTGAGCATATATGCTGTGACCCGAAAGATGGTGAACTATACTTGATCAGGTTGAAGTCAGGGGAAACCCTGATGGAAGACCGAAACAGTTCTGACGTGCAAATCGATTGTCAGAATTGAGTATAGGGGCGAAAGACCAATCGAACCATCTAGTAGCTGGTTCCCTCCGAAGTTTCCCTCAGGATAGCTGGTGCAATTAAAAATTATTTAAAATAATCTTATCTGGTAAAGCGAATGATTAGAGGCATTAGGGTCGAAACGACCTTAACCTATTCTCAAACTTTAAATGGGTAAGAACCTAACCTTTCTTGATATGAAGGTTTAGGTTGTGATATATTGTGCCCAGTGGGCCACTTTTGGTAAGCAGAACTGGCGCTGTGGGATGAACCAAACGTAATGTTACGGTGCCCAAATTAACAACTCATGCAGATACCATGAAAGGCGTTGGTTGCTTAAAACAGCAGGACGGTGGACATGGAAGTCGTAATCCGCTAAGGAGTGTGTAACAACTCACCTGCCGAAGCAACTAGCCCTTAAAATGGATGGCGCTTAAGTTGTATACCTATACATTACCGCTAAAGTAGATGATTTATATTTAATTTCGATTGAATATAAATTTTGAAACTTTAGTGAGTAGGAGGGTACAATGGTGTGCTTAGAAGTGTTTGGCGTAAGCCTGCATGGAGCCGCTATTGGTACAGATCTTGGTGGTAGTAGCAAATAATCGAATGAGACCTTGGAGGACTGAAGTGGAGAAGGGTTTCGTGTGAACAGTGGTTGATCACGAGTTAGTCGGTCCTAAGTTTAAGGCGAAAGCCGAAAATTTTCAAGTTAAAAAAATATAATTATATATCTCATTGTATATAAAGAAATTTTAACACTTGATTATTTTTGAACGAAAGGGAATACGGTTCCAATTCCGTAACCTGTTGGGTATACGTTTGTTATTAAAAATGGGCATTTCGCTCATCCTGGCAACAGGAACGACCATAAAGAAGCCGTCGAGAGATATCGAAAGAGTTTTCTTTTCTGTTTTATAGTCGTACTACCATGGAAGTCTTTCGAAGAGAGATATGGTAGATGGACTAGAAGAGCATGACATTTACTGTTGTGTCGATATTTTCTCTTCGGACCTTGAAAATTTATGGTGGGGTCACGCAAACTTCTCAACAGGCCGTACCGATATCCGCAGCTGGTCTCCAAGGTGAAGAGTCTCTAGTCGATAGAATAATGTAGGTAAGGGAAGTCGGCAAATTAGATCCGTAACTTCGGGATAAGGATTGGCTCTGAAGATTGAGATAGTCGGGCTTGAATTGGAAGCAATAACATGGTTTATGTACTCGTTCTGGGTAAATAGAGATCTTCGGATTTTGTTCCCCGGATAGTAGTTTACGTAACCAATTGTGGAATTTTCTTGCTAAAAGTCTTAAGATTTATCGTAAGATATATTTTTTTGATTTATAACGACTATCAATTAACAATCAATTCAGAACTGGCACGGACTTGGGGAATCCGACTGTCTAATTAAAACAAAGCATTGTGATGGCCCTAACGGGTGTTGACACAATGTGATTTCTGCCCAGTGCTCTGAATGTCAAAGTGAAGAAATTCAAGTAAGCGCGGGTAAACGGCGGGAGTAACTATGACTCTCTTAAGGTAGCCAAATGCCTCGTCATCTAATTAGTGACGCGCATGAATGGATTAACGAGATTCCTTCTGTCCCTATCTACTGGGCCCCCGCCCAATTATCAAGGCTTCGCCCATCAATGACGTTGTCTAATAAAAAGCGGGGGTAGATTATTCTAAACTGGTCTTATCGTAAACATCCAGATTTTATTGCATGACTGGATGATACGATTTGACCAGTTACAAGTTGCCGGTCATAGGTCTTGTTGGCGGCTTGACCACCGGTAGTCCATACCAGGACTTAAATCACGGTACCATGGGAGTCAGGAGCCCCCCGGACTTCGGTCCGGGC
>CAWYQB010000304.1:50000-52500 GCA_963966105.1 Volucella zonaria | reverse complement strand
TGGTAATAATAATAATAATAATAATGATGATGAAATGAAAGGAAATAATATAAAAATAATAAATAAAGGCAAATTGAATGACAACAATAAAAGAGAAATGTTTTGCAATATATTGTTTAATTAAAAAAATTTTATTAAATAATGGTTTATTGTTTGCTTATTTAATTATACCTTTAATAATTATTATTATTCCTTTAATATTATATGACTTATTCTAAACAAAATTTTAAATACTCTAAGCGGTGGATCACTTGGCTCATGGGTCGATGAAGAACGCAGCAAACTGTGCGTCATCGTGTGAACTGCAGGACACATGAACATCGACATTTTGAACGCATATCGCAGTCCATGCTGTTATGTACTTTAATTAATTTTGAAGTGCTGCTTGGACTACATATGGTTGAGGGTTGTGAGACTATTCTAAATAAGTTGCTTGTATATGAAAAAGAAGAAATTTATATTACTTTTTGGAAATATACTTAAGCACATGTTATATTATTGGATTTATTTTATTAAATTCATAATATTAATTTATAATATATACCTCAAAATAATGGAATCTTAGTATTCTATATTATCTATTTGTGAAGGAATGTCTAGTATAAAATATTTATTTAAACTAATATAGAAATATGCATTAATATGTTAATTAAATATTTCTACTGTGACAAGAGAAACTAAAATTAAAAAAAAAAAAAAAACCATAAACCAAAGTCGAAAATAATAATATAAATTATAATAGAATTGCCTCACACTTGATAATATATATAGAAAAGATTTACTTATTAAACTGATGAGTATATAAAATAATTTTTATTTATTTGTGTTAAACAACCTCAACTCATATGAGAAAACTCCCCGAATTTAAGCATATTAATGAGGGAAGGAAAAGAAACTAACCAGGATTTTCTTAGTAGCGGCGAGCGAAAAGAAAACAGTTCAGCACTAAGCCATTTTGTCTTTATGGCAAATATGGGATGCAGTGTATGGAACATCTATAATCTAGTATGAGAAATTAATGATTTAAGTCCTTCTTAAATGAGGCCATTTACCCATAGAGGGTGCCAGGCCCGTATAACGTTAATGATTACTAGAAGGTGTTTCCAAAGAGTCGTGTTGCTTGATAGTGCAGCACTAAGTGGGTGGTAAACTCCATCTAAAACTAAATATAACCATGAGACCGATAGTAAACAAGTACCGTGAGGGAAAGTTGAAAAGAACTCTGAATAGAGAGTTAAATAGTACGTGAAACTGCTTAGAGGTTAAGCCCGATGAACCTGAATATCCGTTATGGAAAATTCATCACTAATAAAGTTATATTCTTTAATATAATAGAAATGGTGTGCAATTTTTCCATATAAGGACATTGTAATCTGTTAATGTATTAAATATTTATCATAAGATCTTTTACTTAAGTTTATCCAAATTAGTTATTTTCGGATTTCTAACATAAGATAAATGTATTAGATTTGATAAATCATTGACAGATTTAATTATATATAGTGCTTAAATTTTACGGAATTTTACAATGGTAGGTAAATCTATTGATTTATTTATTTTATTGTATGCACTTATATGATTAACAATGCGATAGATTCAGGATACCTTCGGGACCCGTCTTGAAACACGGACCAAGGAGTCTAACATATGTGCAAGTCATTGGGTATTTTTAATAAAACCCAATGGCATAATTAACTTAACTGTTTTAATGGGATTAGTTTATGTTTTATTATGAAATATAAATTCAATCCCGGGGCGTTCTATACAGTTATGCATAATAGTATTTATATTATTTATGCCTCTAACTAGAGCGTACCTTGAGCATATATGCTGTGACCCGAAAGATGGTGAACTATACTTGATCAGGTTGAAGTCAGGGGAAACCCTGATGGAAGACCGAAACAGTTCTGACGTGCAAATCGATTGTCAGAATTGAGTATAGGGGCGAAAGACCAATCGAACCATCTAGTAGCTGGTTCCCTCCGAAGTTTCCCTCAGGATAGCTGGTGCAATTAAAAATTATTTAAAATAATCTTATCTGGTAAAGCGAATGATTAGAGGCATTAGGGTCGAAACGACCTTAACCTATTCTCAAACTTTAAATGGGTAAGAACCTAACCTTTCTTGATATGAAGGTTTAGGTTGTGATATATTGTGCCCAGTGGGCCACTTTTGGTAAGCAGAACTGGCGCTGTGGGATGAACCAAACGTAATGTTACGGTGCCCAAATTAACAACTCATGCAGATACCATGAAAGGCGTTGGTTGCTTAAAACAGCAGGACGGTGGACATGGAAGTCGTAATCCGCTAAGGAGTGTGTAACAACTCACCTGCCGAAGCAACTAGCCCTTAAAATGGATGGCGCTTAAGTTGTATACCTATACATTACCGCTAAAGTAGATGATTTATATTTAATTTCGATTGAATATAAATTTTGAAACTTTAGTGAGTAGGAGGGTACAATGGTGTGCTTAGAAGTGTTTGGCGTAAGCCTGCATGG
>CAWYQB010000304.1:40000-42500 GCA_963966105.1 Volucella zonaria | reverse complement strand
CGATTCCTTATGGAATTGGACATTCGCAACAATAGGCATTAGGTTAAAAAAGAAACATTTCATTAATTATTATATTATTAATTTAATAAATTTTAAATTATAAAAATGATGGTAATAATAATAATAATAATAATGATGATGAAATGAAAGGAAATAATATAAAAATAATAAATAAAGGCAAATTGAATGACAACAATAAAAGAGAAATGTTTTGCAATATATTGTTTAATTAAAAAAATTTTATTAAATAATGGTTTATTGTTTGCTTATTTAATTATACCTTTAATAATTATTATTATTCCTTTAATATTATATGACTTATTCTAAACAAAATTTTAAATACTCTAAGCGGTGGATCACTTGGCTCATGGGTCGATGAAGAACGCAGCAAACTGTGCGTCATCGTGTGAACTGCAGGACACATGAACATCGACATTTTGAACGCATATCGCAGTCCATGCTGTTATGTACTTTAATTAATTTTGAAGTGCTGCTTGGACTACATATGGTTGAGGGTTGTGAGACTATTCTAAATAAGTTGCTTGTATATGAAAAAGAAGAAATTTATATTACTTTTTGGAAATATACTTAAGCACATGTTATATTATTGGATTTATTTTATTAAATTCATAATATTAATTTATAATATATACCTCAAAATAATGGAATCTTAGTATTCTATATTATCTATTTGTGAAGGAATGTCTAGTATAAAATATTTATTTAAACTAATATAGAAATATGCATTAATATGTTAATTAAATATTTCTACTGTGACAAGAGAAACTAAAATTAAAAAAAAAAAAAAAACCATAAACCAAAGTCGAAAATAATAATATAAATTATAATAGAATTGCCTCACACTTGATAATATATATAGAAAAGATTTACTTATTAAACTGATGAGTATATAAAATAATTTTTATTTATTTGTGTTAAACAACCTCAACTCATATGAGAAAACTCCCCGAATTTAAGCATATTAATGAGGGAAGGAAAAGAAACTAACCAGGATTTTCTTAGTAGCGGCGAGCGAAAAGAAAACAGTTCAGCACTAAGCCATTTTGTCTTTATGGCAAATATGGGATGCAGTGTATGGAACATCTATAATCTAGTATGAGAAATTAATGATTTAAGTCCTTCTTAAATGAGGCCATTTACCCATAGAGGGTGCCAGGCCCGTATAACGTTAATGATTACTAGAAGGTGTTTCCAAAGAGTCGTGTTGCTTGATAGTGCAGCACTAAGTGGGTGGTAAACTCCATCTAAAACTAAATATAACCATGAGACCGATAGTAAACAAGTACCGTGAGGGAAAGTTGAAAAGAACTCTGAATAGAGAGTTAAATAGTACGTGAAACTGCTTAGAGGTTAAGCCCGATGAACCTGAATATCCGTTATGGAAAATTCATCACTAATAAAGTTATATTCTTTAATATAATAGAAATGGTGTGCAATTTTTCCATATAAGGACATTGTAATCTGTTAATGTATTAAATATTTATCATAAGATCTTTTACTTAAGTTTATCCAAATTAGTTATTTTCGGATTTCTAACATAAGATAAATGTATTAGATTTGATAAATCATTGACAGATTTAATTATATATAGTGCTTAAATTTTACGGAATTTTACAATGGTAGGTAAATCTATTGATTTATTTATTTTATTGTATGCACTTATATGATTAACAATGCGATAGATTCAGGATACCTTCGGGACCCGTCTTGAAACACGGACCAAGGAGTCTAACATATGTGCAAGTCATTGGGTATTTTTAATAAAACCCAATGGCATAATTAACTTAACTGTTTTAATGGGATTAGTTTATGTTTTATTATGAAATATAAATTCAATCCCGGGGCGTTCTATACAGTTATGCATAATAGTATTTATATTATTTATGCCTCTAACTAGAGCGTACCTTGAGCATATATGCTGTGACCCGAAAGATGGTGAACTATACTTGATCAGGTTGAAGTCAGGGGAAACCCTGATGGAAGACCGAAACAGTTCTGACGTGCAAATCGATTGTCAGAATTGAGTATAGGGGCGAAAGACCAATCGAACCATCTAGTAGCTGGTTCCCTCCGAAGTTTCCCTCAGGATAGCTGGTGCAATTAAAAATTATTTAAAATAATCTTATCTGGTAAAGCGAATGATTAGAGGCATTAGGGTCGAAACGACCTTAACCTATTCTCAAACTTTAAATGGGTAAGAACCTAACCTTTCTTGATATGAAGGTTTAGGTTGTGATATATTGTGCCCAGTGGGCCACTTTTGGTAAGCAGAACTGGCGCTGTGGGATGAACCAAACGTAATGTTACGGTGCCCAAATTAACAACTCATGCAGATACCATGAAAGGCGTTGGTTGCTTAAAACAGCAGGACGGTGGACATGGAAGTCGTAATCCGCTAAGGAGTGTGTAACAACTCACCTGCCGAAGCAACTAGCCCTTAAAATGGATGGCGCTTAAGTTGTATACCTATACATTACCG
>CAWYQB010000304.1:30000-35000 GCA_963966105.1 Volucella zonaria | reverse complement strand
TTGCTGATTGTGTGTTTAAAAGGTATTTTGTGAAATGTGTAATATTTACACTTTCACGAACTGGGGAGGAAACCTAGTTTCCTCTTTTTCATGGTATATTTAATATATTGTGAAATTACATTTTTGGTACGTCACGGCTATAAAAAAAATATTAAGTTATTTTTTTTGTGACTTGAAATCTATTTTATAGATTTCGTTCTAAGAAATGGGTACTGTTTAACTTTTATAATATTTTAAAAAAAATCAAATTTATATGCCAACAAGAATTATTAATTCTTTATTAAAAATAAATTTATATATTTAAATGATATATAAATAATGCTTTGAAATAAATTGGTACGTGAAAAATTATTATTTTGAAAACAATCATTGATAATGTTTTTATGAAAGGTTTACTTTTAAAATTACAATACAACTAAGTTCTGTATGCTCTTAGTTGGTAATAAAAAGTACAATATACCTTTGTTATAACTACATTAAGAAGTCCACTATTTTTTTATGTTAAATCTTATTCTATAGGGCAATAAATTTATATTATATTTATTGTCTTTCACCGTCCGGGGAGAAATCCTCATAAGTGTCATAAATAATAAGTCAGACATAATTGTAAAATGGAATGGATAATTAATGATGTGTTTCAAATGAAAGTTTCAAATAAATAATATAACATTATTCTGGTTGATCCTGCCAGTAGTTATATGCTTGTCTCAAAGATTAAGCCATGCATGTCTAAGTACACACGAATTAAAAGTGAAACCGCAAAAGGCTCATTATATCAGTTATGGTTCATTAGATCGTTAACAGTTACTTGGATAACTGTGGTAATTCTAGAGCTAATACATGCAATATAAACACGGACCTTTTGGAACGTGTGCTTTTATTAGGCTAAAACCAAGCGATTTTTTCGGAAATCGTTATTATGGTTGAACTCTAGATAATTTGCCGATCGTATGGTCTTGTACCGACGACAGATCTTTCAAATGTCTGCCCTATCAACTATTGATGGTAGTATCTAGGACTACCATGGTTGCAACGGGTAACGGGGAATCAGGGTTCGATTCCGGAGAGGGAGCCTGAGAAACGGCTACCACATCTAAGGAAGGCAGCAGGCGCGTAAATTACCCACTCCCAGTTCGGGGAGGTAGTGACGAAAAATAACAATACAGGACTCATATCCGAGGCCCTGTAATTGGAATGAGTACACTTTAAATCCTTTAACAAGGACCAATTGGAGGGCAAGTCTGGTGCCAGCAGCCGCGGTAATTCCAGCTCCAATAGCGTATATTAAAGTTGTTGCGGTTAAAACGTTCGTAGTTGAATTTGTGCTTCATATTGGTAGTACAACTATAATTGTGGATTGTACATTACTTTATTTATGCAAGCGTATTACCGGTGGAGTTCTAATATATAATGGTCATTGTATCATTATGTATACCTCCTATTTAAACCTGCTTCAGTGCTCTTCATCGAGTGTTGTTGTGGGCCGGTACAGTTACTTTGAACAAATTAGAGTGCTTAAAGCAGGCTCCAAATGCCTGAATATTTTGTGCATGGAATAATGAAATAAGACCTCTGTTCTACTTTCATTGGTTTTTAGATCAAGAGGTAATGATTAATAGAAGCAGTTTGGGGGCATTAGTATTACGACGCGAGAGGTGAAATTCTTGGACCGTCGTAAGACTAACTTAAGCGAAAGCATTTGCCAAAGATGTTTTCATTAATCAAGAACGAAAGTTAGAGGTTCGAAGGCGATCAGATACCGCCCTAGTTCTAACCATAAACGATGCCAGCTAGCAATTGGGTGTAGCTACTACTATGGCTCTCTCAGTCGCTTCCCGGGAAACCAAAGCTTTTGGGCTCCGGGGGAAGTATGGTTGCAAAGCTGAAACTTAAAGGAATTGACGGAAGGGCACCACCAGGAGTGGAGCCTGCGGCTTAATTTGACTCAACACGGGAAAACTTACCAGGTCCGAACATAAGTGTGTAAGACAGATTGATAGCTCTTTCTCGAATCTATGGGTGGTGGTGCATGGCCGTTCTTAGTTCGTGGAGTGATTTGTCTGGTTAATTCCGATAACGAACGAGACTCAAATATATTAAATAGATGCTTTCAGGATTATGGTGCTGAAGCTTATATAGCCTTCATTCATGAATACAGTAAAATGTATGAGTGTTTGAATGGGTTTATGTAAGTGGAGCCGTACCTGTTTGTTTGTCCCATTATAAGGACACTAGCTTCTTAAATGGACAAATTGCGTCTAGCAATAATGAGATTGAGCAATAACAGGTCTGTGATGCCCTTAGATGTCCTGGGCTGCACGCGCGCTACAATGAAAGTATCAACGTGTATTTCCTAGACCGAGAGGTCCGGGTAAACCGCTGAACCACTTTCATGCTTGGGATTGTGAACTGAAACTGTTCACATGAACTTGGAATTCCCAGTAAGTGTGAGTCATTAACTCGTATTGATTACGTCCCTGCCCTTTGTACACACCGCCCGTCGCTACTACCGATTGAATTATTTAGTGAGGTCTCCGGACGTGATCACTGTGACGCTCACGTGTTACGGTTGTTTCGCAGAAGTTGACCGAACTTGATTATTTAGAGGAAGTAAAAGTCGTAACAAGGTTTCCGTAGGTGAACCTGCGGAAGGATCATTAACGTGTTCCTTCTACAAAAATATTAAAAATTAAAGCATTTATCCAAAGATTATTATTTGAAGGCATCTTACTTACTCTTAAAAATAAATACATAGAAAATTTATATTTAAATTAAAATATATAATAAATATCAATTGTACATACTAAGAACGAAATTAATATATAAGAGGCAAAAGAAAAACACAAAAACATAAAGATACAAAGATACAAACGAAATAAATTATATAGAAAGTGAAACATATAAAATATTCAATTATAATATTAATGAATAAAATACAAATACCCAATTATAAGTGTACAAGATATTATATTAATATATATTTATTTTTTATATAAATACATATATGTATAAGTAAGAGTTATGTAAGAACTTAATGTCACATGTTGTACTTATTTTTTCTATATAGAAAATTAAGTTACGATTCCTTATGGAATTGGACATTCGCAACAATAGGCATTAGGTTAAAAAAGAAACATTTCATTAATTATTATATTATTAATTTAATAAATTTTAAATTATAAAAATGATGGTAATAATAATAATAATAATAATGATGATGAAATGAAAGGAAATAATATAAAAATAATAAATAAAGGCAAATTGAATGACAACAATAAAAGAGAAATGTTTTGCAATATATTGTTTAATTAAAAAAATTTTATTAAATAATGGTTTATTGTTTGCTTATTTAATTATACCTTTAATAATTATTATTATTCCTTTAATATTATATGACTTATTCTAAACAAAATTTTAAATACTCTAAGCGGTGGATCACTTGGCTCATGGGTCGATGAAGAACGCAGCAAACTGTGCGTCATCGTGTGAACTGCAGGACACATGAACATCGACATTTTGAACGCATATCGCAGTCCATGCTGTTATGTACTTTAATTAATTTTGAAGTGCTGCTTGGACTACATATGGTTGAGGGTTGTGAGACTATTCTAAATAAGTTGCTTGTATATGAAAAAGAAGAAATTTATATTACTTTTTGGAAATATACTTAAGCACATGTTATATTATTGGATTTATTTTATTAAATTCATAATATTAATTTATAATATATACCTCAAAATAATGGAATCTTAGTATTCTATATTATCTATTTGTGAAGGAATGTCTAGTATAAAATATTTATTTAAACTAATATAGAAATATGCATTAATATGTTAATTAAATATTTCTACTGTGACAAGAGAAACTAAAATTAAAAAAAAAAAAAAAACCATAAACCAAAGTCGAAAATAATAATATAAATTATAATAGAATTGCCTCACACTTGATAATATATATAGAAAAGATTTACTTATTAAACTGATGAGTATATAAAATAATTTTTATTTATTTGTGTTAAACAACCTCAACTCATATGAGAAAACTCCCCGAATTTAAGCATATTAATGAGGGAAGGAAAAGAAACTAACCAGGATTTTCTTAGTAGCGGCGAGCGAAAAGAAAACAGTTCAGCACTAAGCCATTTTGTCTTTATGGCAAATATGGGATGCAGTGTATGGAACATCTATAATCTAGTATGAGAAATTAATGATTTAAGTCCTTCTTAAATGAGGCCATTTACCCATAGAGGGTGCCAGGCCCGTATAACGTTAATGATTACTAGAAGGTGTTTCCAAAGAGTCGTGTTGCTTGATAGTGCAGCACTAAGTGGGTGGTAAACTCCATCTAAAACTAAATATAACCATGAGACCGATAGTAAACAAGTACCGTGAGGGAAAGTTGAAAAGAACTCTGAATAGAGAGTTAAATAGTACGTGAAACTGCTTAGAGGTTAAGCCCGATGAACCTGAATATCCGTTATGGAAAATTCATCACTAATAAAGTTATATTCTTTAATATAATAGAAATGGTGTGCAATTTTTCCATATAAGGACATTGTAATCTGTTAATGTATTAAATATTTATCATAAGATCTTTTACTTAAGTTTATCCAAATTAGTTATTTTCGGATTTCTAACATAAGATAAATGTATTAGATTTGATAAATCATTGACAGATTTAATTATATATAGTGCTTAAATTTTACGGAATTTTACAATGGTAGGTAAATCTATTGATTTATTTATTTTATTGTATGCACTTATATGATTAACAATGCGATAGATTCAGGATACCTTCGGGACCCGTCTTGAAACACGGACCAAGGAGTCTAACATATGTGCAAGTCATTGGGTATTTTTAATAAAACCCAATGGCATAATTAACTTAACTGTTTTAATGGGATTAGTTTATGTTTTATTATGAAATATAAATTCAATCCCGGGGCGTTCTATACAGTTATGCATAATAGTATTTATATTATTTATGCCTCTAACTAGAGC
>CAWYQB010000304.1:0-5000 GCA_963966105.1 Volucella zonaria | reverse complement strand
AATCGAAAATTTTTCTAAGTCCCAAAAATGAAAAATCAACTGAAAAATTTAATTTTCATAATAAATAAAGAAAAGTTGAAAGAAAAATGAAAAATCAACTGAAAAATTAAATTTTCATAATAAATAAAGAAAAGTTGAAAGAAAAATTTCGATATTTTTTTCAAAGTCAGAAATATAAAAAAATCAATTTTTTTGATTTTTAAGTGAAATGCATTTGAAATAGAAACTTCTCAATGAAACTGAGGTGTATGTGAAAAATTTTTTTTCTTGAAAATTTCGAAAATTTTTCTAAGTCCCAAAAATGAAAAATCAACTGAAAAATTTAATTTTCATAATAAATAAAGAAAAGTTGAAAGAAAAATGAAAAATCAACTGAAAAATTAAATTTTCATAATAAATAAAGAAAAGTTGAAAGAAAAATTTCGATATTTTTTTCAAAGTCAGAAATAGTCAGAAATAGTCAGAAATATAAAAAAATCAATTGGAAAAAATATAGTCCCGCTAGAATGCCATTTGCTGTTTGTGTGTTTAAAAGGTATATTATGAGAAGTGTAAAAATGAACAATTCCATAGAAGGTCAGATTATATGAGAAAAAAAATCGAAAATTTTTCTAAGTCCCAAAAATGAAAAATCAACTGAAAAATTTAATTTTCATAATAAATAAAGAAAAGTTGAAAGAAAAATGAAAAATCAACTGAAAAATTAAATTTTCATAATAAATAAAGAAAAGTTGAAAGAAAAATTTCGATATTTTTTTCAAAGTCAGAAATAGTCAGAAATAGTCAGAAATATAAAAAAATCAATTGGAAAAAATATATATATGATTTTTAAGTGGAATTCATTTGAAATAGAGACTTCTCATTGAAACTGAGGGGTATATGAATTTTTTCTAAGTCCCGCTAGAATACTATTTGCTGATTGTGTGTTTAAAAGGTATTTTGTGAAATGTGTAATATTTACACTTTCACAAACTGGGGAGGAAACCTAGTTTCCTCTTTTTCATGGTATATTTAATATATTGTGAAATTACATTTTTGGTACGTCACGGCTATAAAAAAAATATTAAGTTATTTTTTTTGTGACTTGAAATCTATTTTATAGATTTCGTTCTAAGAAATGGGTACTGTTTAACTTTTATAATATTTTAAAAAAAATCAAATTTATATGCCAACAAGAATTATTAATTCTTTATTAAAAATAAATTTATATATTTAAATGATATATAAATAATGCTTTGAAATAAATTGGTACGTGAAAAATTATTATTTTGAAAACAATCATTGATAATGTTTTTATGAAAGGTTTACTTTTAAAATTACAATACAACTAAGTTCTGTATGCTCTTAGTTGGTAATAAAAAGTACAATATACCTTTGTTATAACTACATTAAGAAGTCCACTATTTTTTTATGTTAAATCTTATTCTATAGGGCAATAAATTTATATTATATTTATTGTCTTTCACCGTCCGGGGAGAAATCCTCATAAGTGTCATAAATAATAAGTCAGACATAATTGTAAAATGGAATGGATAATTAATGATGTGTTTCAAATGAAAGTTTCAAATAAATAATATAACATTATTCTGGTTGATCCTGCCAGTAGTTATATGCTTGTCTCAAAGATTAAGCCATGCATGTCTAAGTACACACGAATTAAAAGTGAAACCGCAAAAGGCTCATTATATCAGTTATGGTTCATTAGATCGTTAACAGTTACTTGGATAACTGTGGTAATTCTAGAGCTAATACATGCAATATAAACACGGACCTTTTGGAACGTGTGCTTTTATTAGGCTAAAACCAAGCGATTTTTTCGGAAATCGTTATTATGGTTGAACTCTAGATAATTTGCCGATCGTATGGTCTTGTACCGACGACAGATCTTTCAAATGTCTGCCCTATCAACTATTGATGGTAGTATCTAGGACTACCATGGTTGCAACGGGTAACGGGGAATCAGGGTTCGATTCCGGAGAGGGAGCCTGAGAAACGGCTACCACATCTAAGGAAGGCAGCAGGCGCGTAAATTACCCACTCCCAGTTCGGGGAGGTAGTGACGAAAAATAACAATACAGGACTCATATCCGAGGCCCTGTAATTGGAATGAGTACACTTTAAATCCTTTAACAAGGACCAATTGGAGGGCAAGTCTGGTGCCAGCAGCCGCGGTAATTCCAGCTCCAATAGCGTATATTAAAGTTGTTGCGGTTAAAACGTTCGTAGTTGAATTTGTGCTTCATATTGGTAGTACAACTATAATTGTGGATTGTACATTACTTTATTTATGCAAGCGTATTACCGGTGGAGTTCTAATATATAATGGTCATTGTATCATTATGTATACCTCCTATTTAAACCTGCTTCAGTGCTCTTCATCGAGTGTTGTTGTGGGCCGGTACAGTTACTTTGAACAAATTAGAGTGCTTAAAGCAGGCTCCAAATGCCTGAATATTTTGTGCATGGAATAATGAAATAAGACCTCTGTTCTACTTTCATTGGTTTTTAGATCAAGAGGTAATGATTAATAGAAGCAGTTTGGGGGCATTAGTATTACGACGCGAGAGGTGAAATTCTTGGACCGTCGTAAGACTAACTTAAGCGAAAGCATTTGCCAAAGATGTTTTCATTAATCAAGAACGAAAGTTAGAGGTTCGAAGGCGATCAGATACCGCCCTAGTTCTAACCATAAACGATGCCAGCTAGCAATTGGGTGTAGCTACTACTATGGCTCTCTCAGTCGCTTCCCGGGAAACCAAAGCTTTTGGGCTCCGGGGGAAGTATGGTTGCAAAGCTGAAACTTAAAGGAATTGACGGAAGGGCACCACCAGGAGTGGAGCCTGCGGCTTAATTTGACTCAACACGGGAAAACTTACCAGGTCCGAACATAAGTGTGTAAGACAGATTGATAGCTCTTTCTCGAATCTATGGGTGGTGGTGCATGGCCGTTCTTAGTTCGTGGAGTGATTTGTCTGGTTAATTCCGATAACGAACGAGACTCAAATATATTAAATAGATGCTTTCAGGATTATGGTGCTGAAGCTTATATAGCCTTCATTCATGAATACAGTAAAATGTATGAGTGTTTGAATGGGTTTATGTAAGTGGAGCCGTACCTGTTTGTTTGTCCCATTATAAGGACACTAGCTTCTTAAATGGACAAATTGCGTCTAGCAATAATGAGATTGAGCAATAACAGGTCTGTGATGCCCTTAGATGTCCTGGGCTGCACGCGCGCTACAATGAAAGTATCAACGTGTATTTCCTAGACCGAGAGGTCCGGGTAAACCGCTGAACCACTTTCATGCTTGGGATTGTGAACTGAAACTGTTCACATGAACTTGGAATTCCCAGTAAGTGTGAGTCATTAACTCGTATTGATTACGTCCCTGCCCTTTGTACACACCGCCCGTCGCTACTACCGATTGAATTATTTAGTGAGGTCTCCGGACGTGATCACTGTGACGCTCACGTGTTACGGTTGTTTCGCAGAAGTTGACCGAACTTGATTATTTAGAGGAAGTAAAAGTCGTAACAAGGTTTCCGTAGGTGAACCTGCGGAAGGATCATTAACGTGTTCCTTCTACAAAAATATTAAAAATTAAAGCATTTATCCAAAGATTATTATTTGAAGGCATCTTACTTACTCTTAAAAATAAATACATAGAAAATTTATATTTAAATTAAAATATATAATAAATATCAATTGTACATACTAAGAACGAAATTAATATATAAGAGGCAAAAGAAAAACACAAAAACATAAAGATACAAAGATACAAACGAAATAAATTATATAGAAAGTGAAACATATAAAATATTCAATTATAATATTAATGAATAAAATACAAATACCCAATTATAAGTGTACAAGATATTATATTAATATATATTTATTTTTTATATAAATACATATATGTATAAGTAAGAGTTATGTAAGAACTTAATGTCACATGTTGTACTTATTTTTTCTATATAGAAAATTAAGTTACGATTCCTTATGGAATTGGACATTCGCAACAATAGGCATTAGGTTAAAAAAGAAACATTTCATTAATTATTATATTATTAATTTAATAAATTTTAAATTATAAAATGATGGTAATAATAATAATAATAATAATGATGATGAAATGAAAGGAAATAATATAAAAATAATAAATAAAGGCAAATTGAATGACAACAATAAAAGAGAAATGTTTTGCAATATATTGTTTAATTAAAAAAATTTTATTAAATAATGGTTTATTGTTTGCTTATTTAATTATACCTTTAATAATTATTATTATTCCTTTAATATTATATGACTTATTCTAAACAAAATTTTAAATACTCTAAGCGGTGGATCACTTGGCTCATGGGTCGATGAAGAACGCAGCAAACTGTGCGTCATCGTGTGAACTGCAGGACACATGAACATCGACATTTTGAACGCATATCGCAGTCCATGCTGTTATGTACTTTAATTAATTTTGAAGTGCTGCTTGGACTACATATGGTTGAGGGTTGTGAGACTATTCTAAATAAGTTGCTTGTATATGAAAAAGAAGAAATTTATATTACTTTTTGGAAATATACTTAAGCACATGTTATATTATTGGATTTATTTTATTAAATTCATAATATTAATTTATAATATATACCTCAAAATAATGGAATCTTAGTATTCTATATTATCTATTTGTGAAGGAATGTCTAGTATAAAATATTTATTTAAACTAATATAGAAATATGCATTAATATGTTAATTAAATATTTCTACTGTGACAAGAGAAACTAAAATTAAAAAAAAAAAAAAAACCATAAACCAAAGTCGAAAATAATAATATAAATTATAATAGAATTGCCTCACACTTGATAATATATATAGAAAAGATTTACTTATTAAACTGATGAGTATATAAAATAATTTTTATTTATTTGTGTTAAACAACCTCAACTCATATGAGAAAACTCCCCGAATTTAAGCATATTAATGAGGGAAGGAAAAGAAACTAACC
>CAWYQB010000303.1:15000-27500 GCA_963966105.1 Volucella zonaria | reverse complement strand
TTTTTCTAAGTCCCAAAAATGAAAAATCAACTGAAAAATTTAATTTTCATAATAAATAAAGAAAAGTTGAAAGAAAAATGAAAAATCAACTGAAAAATTAAATTTTCATAATAAATAAAGAAAAGTTGAAAGAAAAATTTCGATATTTTTTTCAAAGTCAGAAATAGTCAGAAATAGTCAGAAATATAAAAAAATCAATTGGAAAAAATATAGTCCCGCTAGAATGCCATTTGCTGTTTGTGTGTTTAAAAGGTATATTATGAGAAGTGTAAAAATGAACAATTCCATAGAAGGTCAGATTATATGAGAAAAAAAATCGAAAATTTTTCTAAGTCCCAAAAATGAAAAATCAACTGAAAAATTTAATTTTCATAATAAATAAAGAAAAGTTGAAAGAAAAATGAAAAATCAACTGAAAAATTAAATTTTCATAATAAATAAAGAAAAGTTGAAAGAAAAATTTCGATATTTTTTTCAAAGTCAGAAATAGTCAGAAATATAAAAAAATCAATTGGAAAAAATATATATATGATTTTTAAGTGGAATTCATTTGAAATAGAGACTTCTCAATGAAACTGAGGTGTATGTCAAACATTTTTTTTCTTGAAAATTTCGAAAATTTTTCTAAGTCCCGCTAGAATGCCATTTGCTGTTTGTGTGTTTAAAAGGTATATTATGAGAAGTGTAAAAATGAACAATTCCATAGAAGGTCAGATTATATGAGAAAAAAAATCGAAAATTTTTCTAAGTCCCAAAAATGAAAAATCAACTGAAAAATTTAATTTTCATAATAAATAAAGAAAAGTTGAAAGAAAAATGAAAAATCAACTGAAAAATTAAATTTTCATAATAAATAAAGAAAAGTTGAAAGAAAAATTTCGATATTTTTTTCAAAGTCAGAAATAGTCAGAAATAGTCAGAAATATAAAAAAATCAATTGGAAAAAATATATATATGATTTTTAAGTGGAATTCATTTGAAATAGAGACTTCTCATTGAAACTGAGGGGTATATGAATTTTTTCTAAGTCCCGCTAGAATACTATTTGCTGATTGTGTGTTTAAAAGGTATTTTGTGAAATGTGTAATATTTACACTTTCACGAACTGGGGAGGAAACCTAGTTTCCTCTTTTTCATGGTATATTTAATATATTGTGAAATTACATTTTTGGTACGTCACGGCTATAAAAAAAATATTAAGTTATTTTTTTTGTGACTTGAAATCTATTTTATAGATTTCGTTCTAAGAAATGGGTACTGTTTAACTTTTATAATATTTTAAAAAAAATCAAATTTATATGCCAACAAGAATTATTAATTCTTTATTAAAAATAAATTTATATATTTAAATGATATATAAATAATGCTTTGAAATAAATTGGTACGTGAAAAATTATTATTTTGAAAACAATCATTGATAATGTTTTTATGAAAGGTTTACTTTTAAAATTACAATACAACTAAGTTCTGTATGCTCTTAGTTGGTAATAAAAAGTACAATATACCTTTGTTATAACTACATTAAGAAGTCCACTATTTTTTTATGTTAAATCTTATTCTATAGGGCAATAAATTTATATTATATTTATTGTCTTTCACCGTCCGGGGAGAAATCCTCATAAGTGTCATAAATAATAAGTCAGACATAATTGTAAAATGGAATGGATAATTAATGATGTGTTTCAAATGAAAGTTTCAAATAAATAATATAACATTATTCTGGTTGATCCTGCCAGTAGTTATATGCTTGTCTCAAAGATTAAGCCATGCATGTCTAAGTACACACGAATTAAAAGTGAAACCGCAAAAGGCTCATTATATCAGTTATGGTTCATTAGATCGTTAACAGTTACTTGGATAACTGTGGTAATTCTAGAGCTAATACATGCAATATAAACACGGACCTTTTGGAACGTGTGCTTTTATTAGGCTAAAACCAAGCGATTTTTTCGGAAATCGTTATTATGGTTGAACTCTAGATAATTTGCCGATCGTATGGTCTTGTACCGACGACAGATCTTTCAAATGTCTGCCCTATCAACTATTGATGGTAGTATCTAGGACTACCATGGTTGCAACGGGTAACGGGGAATCAGGGTTCGATTCCGGAGAGGGAGCCTGAGAAACGGCTACCACATCTAAGGAAGGCAGCAGGCGCGTAAATTACCCACTCCCAGTTCGGGGAGGTAGTGACGAAAAATAACAATACAGGACTCATATCCGAGGCCCTGTAATTGGAATGAGTACACTTTAAATCCTTTAACAAGGACCAATTGGAGGGCAAGTCTGGTGCCAGCAGCCGCGGTAATTCCAGCTCCAATAGCGTATATTAAAGTTGTTGCGGTTAAAACGTTCGTAGTTGAATTTGTGCTTCATATTGGTAGTACAACTATAATTGTGGATTGTACATTACTTTATTTATGCAAGCGTATTACCGGTGGAGTTCTAATATATAATGGTCATTGTATCATTATGTATACCTCCTATTTAAACCTGCTTCAGTGCTCTTCATCGAGTGTTGTTGTGGGCCGGTACAGTTACTTTGAACAAATTAGAGTGCTTAAAGCAGGCTCCAAATGCCTGAATATTTTGTGCATGGAATAATGAAATAAGACCTCTGTTCTACTTTCATTGGTTTTTAGATCAAGAGGTAATGATTAATAGAAGCAGTTTGGGGGCATTAGTATTACGACGCGAGAGGTGAAATTCTTGGACCGTCGTAAGACTAACTTAAGCGAAAGCATTTGCCAAAGATGTTTTCATTAATCAAGAACGAAAGTTAGAGGTTCGAAGGCGATCAGATACCGCCCTAGTTCTAACCATAAACGATGCCAGCTAGCAATTGGGTGTAGCTACTACTATGGCTCTCTCAGTCGCTTCCCGGGAAACCAAAGCTTTTGGGCTCCGGGGGAAGTATGGTTGCAAAGCTGAAACTTAAAGGAATTGACGGAAGGGCACCACCAGGAGTGGAGCCTGCGGCTTAATTTGACTCAACACGGGAAAACTTACCAGGTCCGAACATAAGTGTGTAAGACAGATTGATAGCTCTTTCTCGAATCTATGGGTGGTGGTGCATGGCCGTTCTTAGTTCGTGGAGTGATTTGTCTGGTTAATTCCGATAACGAACGAGACTCAAATATATTAAATAGATGCTTTCAGGATTATGGTGCTGAAGCTTATATAGCCTTCATTCATGAATACAGTAAAATGTATGAGTGTTTGAATGGGTTTATGTAAGTGGAGCCGTACCTGTTTGTTTGTCCCATTATAAGGACACTAGCTTCTTAAATGGACAAATTGCGTCTAGCAATAATGAGATTGAGCAATAACAGGTCTGTGATGCCCTTAGATGTCCTGGGCTGCACGCGCGCTACAATGAAAGTATCAACGTGTATTTCCTAGACCGAGAGGTCCGGGTAAACCGCTGAACCACTTTCATGCTTGGGATTGTGAACTGAAACTGTTCACATGAACTTGGAATTCCCAGTAAGTGTGAGTCATTAACTCGTATTGATTACGTCCCTGCCCTTTGTACACACCGCCCGTCGCTACTACCGATTGAATTATTTAGTGAGGTCTCCGGACGTGATCACTGTGACGCTCACGTGTTACGGTTGTTTCGCAGAAGTTGACCGAACTTGATTATTTAGAGGAAGTAAAAGTCGTAACAAGGTTTCCGTAGGTGAACCTGCGGAAGGATCATTAACGTGTTCCTTCTACAAAAATATTAAAAATTAAAGCATTTATCCAAAGATTATTATTTGAAGGCATCTTACTTACTCTTAAAAATAAATACATAGAAAATTTATATTTAAATTAAAATATATAATAAATATCAATTGTACATACTAAGAACGAAATTAATATATAAGAGGCAAAAGAAAAACACAAAAACATAAAGATACAAAGATACAAACGAAATAAATTATATAGAAAGTGAAACATATAAAATATTCAATTATAATATTAATGAATAAAATACAAATACCCAATTATAAGTGTACAAGATATTATATTAATATATATTTATTTTTTATATAAATACATATATGTATAAGTAAGAGTTATGTAAGAACTTAATGTCACATGTTGTACTTATTTTTTCTATATAGAAAATTAAGTTACGATTCCTTATGGAATTGGACATTCGCAACAATAGGCATTAGGTTAAAAAAGAAACATTTCATTAATTATTATATTATTAATTTAATAAATTTTAAATTATAAAAATGATGGTAATAATAATAATAATAATAATGATGATGAAATGAAAGGAAATAATATAAAAATAATAAATAAAGGCAAATTGAATGACAACAATAAAAGAGAAATGTTTTGCAATATATTGTTTAATTAAAAAAATTTTATTAAATAATGGTTTATTGTTTGCTTATTTAATTATACCTTTAATAATTATTATTATTCCTTTAATATTATATGACTTATTCTAAACAAAATTTTAAATACTCTAAGCGGTGGATCACTTGGCTCATGGGTCGATGAAGAACGCAGCAAACTGTGCGTCATCGTGTGAACTGCAGGACACATGAACATCGACATTTTGAACGCATATCGCAGTCCATGCTGTTATGTACTTTAATTAATTTTGAAGTGCTGCTTGGACTACATATGGTTGAGGGTTGTGAGACTATTCTAAATAAGTTGCTTGTATATGAAAAAGAAGAAATTTATATTACTTTTTGGAAATATACTTAAGCACATGTTATATTATTGGATTTATTTTATTAAATTCATAATATTAATTTATAATATATACCTCAAAAGAATGGAATCTTAGTATTCTATATTATCTATTTGTGAAGGAATGTCTAGTATAAAATATTTATTTAAACTAATATAGAAATATGCATTAATATGTTAATTAAATATTTCTACTGTGACAAGAGAAACTAAAATTAAAAAAAAAAAAAAAACCATAAACCAAAGTCGAAAATAATAATATAAATTATAATAGAATTGCCTCACACTTGATAATATATATAGAAAAGATTTACTTATTAAACTGATGAGTATATAAAATAATTTTTATTTATTTGTGTTAAACAACCTCAACTCATATGAGAAAACTCCCCGAATTTAAGCATATTAATGAGGGAAGGAAAAGAAACTAACCAGGATTTTCTTAGTAGCGGCGAGCGAAAAGAAAACAGTTCAGCACTAAGCCATTTTGTCTTTATGGCAAATATGGGATGCAGTGTATGGAACATCTATAATCTAGTATGAGAAATTAATGATTTAAGTCCTTCTTAAATGAGGCCATTTACCCATAGAGGGTGCCAGGCCCGTATAACGTTAATGATTACTAGAAGGTGTTTCCAAAGAGTCGTGTTGCTTGATAGTGCAGCACTAAGTGGGTGGTAAACTCCATCTAAAACTAAATATAACCATGAGACCGATAGTAAACAAGTACCGTGAGGGAAAGTTGAAAAGAACTCTGAATAGAGAGTTAAATAGTACGTGAAACTGCTTAGAGGTTAAGCCCGATGAACCTGAATATCCGTTATGGAAAATTCATCACTAATAAAGTTATATTCTTTAATATAATAGAAATGGTGTGCAATTTTTCCATATAAGGACATTGTAATCTGTTAATGTATTAAATATTTATCATAAGATCTTTTACTTAAGTTTATCCAAATTAGTTATTTTCGGATTTCTAACATAAGATAAATGTATTAGATTTGATAAATCATTGACAGATTTAATTATATATAGTGCTTAAATTTTACGGAATTTTACAATGGTAGGTAAATCTATTGATTTATTTATTTTATTGTATGCACTTATATGATTAACAATGCGATAGATTCAGGATACCTTCGGGACCCGTCTTGAAACACGGACCAAGGAGTCTAACATATGTGCAAGTCATTGGGTATTTTTAATAAAACCCAATGGCATAATTAACTTAACTGTTTTAATGGGATTAGTTTATGTTTTATTATGAAATATAAATTCAATCCCGGGGCGTTCTATACAGTTATGCATAATAGTATTTATATTATTTATGCCTCTAACTAGAGCGTACCTTGAGCATATATGCTGTGACCCGAAAGATGGTGAACTATACTTGATCAGGTTGAAGTCAGGGGAAACCCTGATGGAAGACCGAAACAGTTCTGACGTGCAAATCGATTGTCAGAATTGAGTATAGGGGCGAAAGACCAATCGAACCATCTAGTAGCTGGTTCCCTCCGAAGTTTCCCTCAGGATAGCTGGTGCAATTAAAAATTATTTAAAATAATCTTATCTGGTAAAGCGAATGATTAGAGGCATTAGGGTCGAAACGACCTTAACCTATTCTCAAACTTTAAATGGGTAAGAACCTAACCTTTCTTGATATGAAGGTTTAGGTTGTGATATATTGTGCCCAGTGGGCCACTTTTGGTAAGCAGAACTGGCGCTGTGGGATGAACCAAACGTAATGTTACGGTGCCCAAATTAACAACTCATGCAGATACCATGAAAGGCGTTGGTTGCTTAAAACAGCAGGACGGTGGACATGGAAGTCGTAATCCGCTAAGGAGTGTGTAACAACTCACCTGCCGAAGCAACTAGCCCTTAAAATGGATGGCGCTTAAGTTGTATACCTATACATTACCGCTAAAGTAGATGATTTATATTTAATTTCGATTGAATATAAATTTTGAAACTTTAGTGAGTAGGAGGGTACAATGGTGTGCTTAGAAGTGTTTGGCGTAAGCCTGCATGGAGCCGCTATTGGTACAGATCTTGGTGGTAGTAGCAAATAATCGAATGAGACCTTGGAGGACTGAAGTGGAGAAGGGTTTCGTGTGAACAGTGGTTGATCACGAGTTAGTCGGTCCTAAGTTTAAGGCGAAAGCCGAAAATTTTCAAGTTAAAAAAATATAATTATATATCTCATTGTATATAAAGAAATTTTAACACTTGATTATTTTTGAACGAAAGGGAATACGGTTCCAATTCCGTAACCTGTTGGGTATACGTTTGTTATTAAAAATGGGCATTTCGCTCATCCTGGCAACAGGAACGACCATAAAGAAGCCGTCGAGAGATATCGAAAGAGTTTTCTTTTCTGTTTTATAGTCGTACTACCATGGAAGTCTTTCGAAGAGAGATATGGTAGATGGACTAGAAGAGCATGACATTTACTGTTGTGTCGATATTTTCTCTTCGGACCTTGAAAATTTATGGTGGGGTCACGCAAACTTCTCAACAGGCCGTACCGATATCCGCAGCTGGTCTCCAAGGTGAAGAGTCTCTAGTCGATAGAATAATGTAGGTAAGGGAAGTCGGCAAATTAGATCCGTAACTTCGGGATAAGGATTGGCTCTGAAGATTGAGATAGTCGGGCTTGAATTGGAAGCAATAACATGGTTTATGTACTCGTTCTGGGTAAATAGAGATCTTCGGATTTTGTTCCCCGGATAGTAGTTTACGTAACCAATTGTGGAATTTTCTTGCTAAAAGTCTTAAGATTTATCGTAAGATATATTTTTTTGATTTATAACGACTATCAATTAACAATCAATTCAGAACTGGCACGGACTTGGGGAATCCGACTGTCTAATTAAAACAAAGCATTGTGATGGCCCTAACGGGTGTTGACACAATGTGATTTCTGCCCAGTGCTCTGAATGTCAAAGTGAAGAAATTCAAGTAAGCGCGGGTAAACGGCGGGAGTAACTATGACTCTCTTAAGGTAGCCAAATGCCTCGTCATCTAATTAGTGACGCGCATGAATGGATTAACGAGATTCCTTCTGTCCCTATCTACTCAGTTGTCTTTCAACTTTGAAACGGAGCGGACGTTTTTAGTGTGATCGGCGGTCGATATTAACGTAATTTTCGGTCGCTTGGTTGTTTCGGTCGTGTTTTTCCTTAATTAAATACGAATTAGTGTTAAGTGACTACCGGCTGCACTTTTCAGTGCGGACGTGATTGTTTTGGATATTTTTTCACATTAGTGTGTAATTAGTGTGGTAATTAGTGTGTAATTAGTGTATTGATTGGTACTTACCAACAAAAAGAGGAGAAATTCCCACAAAAATTAAAGACGAACTTGTGCTGTGTGCTGCCCGAATAATAAAAGAAAAAAATGGCTGAGAGGAGTGACTGCTCCCCGGTGGATGCTGCGAAAAAGGGGAAAAGAAAAAAGGCAACCCTGCCTGAACCCCCAACGGAAAGTGAGATGGAGACGGACGACAATATTAGGAAGTCCATTAAAAAGAAAAAGAGGAAGGAGAAAGATGAAGAAACTGGGGTAAGTGATACTAACATTAATAGTATTATAAAAAGTGGTAGTATAACTGATTTAAGGAAGTTCATCAGCGGGTTGAAAACCCGTATGATAGATATCATGTTCGACCACGGTGGCGCGGATCCCCGGATAGCTAAAAAATTGATTGATATATCCGGGGAATTTGAAAATATTTTCTGCCTACTAGTGGCAGAAAAGGAAAGAGTTGCGGGATCTCTTGAGACTCTTCAAGCGGTCCTAGACAAACAGTTGGGAGCTAGAAGCCCGATAGCAAAAGTGCCAGCTGCAACTTCGGCGACTTCGGGGATTTCCCACACTGGCCCTAAGGCTCCTAGTTTTGCGGAGGTGGCATCATCTGTGATGAAGCCCGCCGTTCCGCCTAAACCTTCAAACCCCTCTCTGGCTAAACCAGCTAACGCTCCCCTGGTTAAGCCAGCTAAGCCTGTTGCTCCCACCTGGTCGGTGGTTGTGAAAAGCAAAAAGGCGACCGTTTCCTCCACGGAAGTTGTATCCAGGATAATGGATAAAATCGCCCCCACCCTGGGAGTTAGGGTGAATGCGGTCAGACCGCTCAAGAATGGGGGCGTAGTAATACGCACTCCCTCGGCTGCTGAAAGAGAGCAGATTTTCAGTAGCAAGAAATTCAAGGATATGGACCTTGACGTGGCAGTACCCGAGAAACCGGGCAATAGGGTCGTGGTACATGGCGTACACACAACCATATCGCTGGAAGAATTTATGACGGAGCTACACCGTCTGAACTTCCCAGAGGCTGCTGAAAAAAATAGGCTGAAAGTGGTTTCCAAACCATGGAAGGTTGCTGAAGGGGCTACAACAAATGTAGTGCTAGAAGGCCCAGCTGCGTCCATAGACGCTTTACGTAGCACGGGCAGATGCTACATTAAGTGGTTTTCGTTCCCGGTAAGGGAATACAAAATAAGAGTGGGATGTTTCCGGTGCTTTGCTCCGGGTCATGGAGTTTCCGACTGTCCTCATAAGGAGGATATTTGCCGTCGTTGCGGCCTTGAAGGCCATAAGGCAGTAAGCTGCAAGGCAGCGATGCAGTGCAGAAACTGTGCTGCAAGAAGACGGCCGGCTGACCACCTCATGGGGTCAACCGATTGCCCCATACAAGTAGCAGAGTTGGCAAGGTTGGCAGCCAGAAACTAGGACTATGAAGATAGTCCAACAAAATTGTCAGGGCGCTTTTTCGGTAGGGGTTGATTTAGGAGCTCAGATGGTTAGGCAGGGCTGCAGCATTGCCCTGGTTCAGGAGCCCTACACATCCGATGGATGTGTTAGGGGTTTGCCTGCAGGAATGCGGGTCTTTCTTGATACCAGAGGAAATGCTGCGATCATTATAAGGGATGTAAATCTAGTTTGTGTGCCTGTTTCCTCCAGCGAACGAGGTGTTTGCGTAAGCGTGGAAGGCGCTTTTGGCAGGATTTTTCTTGCCAGCGTCTACTGCAAATACAGCGAGGAAATTGACCCATATATTGAGTATATGGATGGTTTGTTTTCGCTTGCGGGCAGTGAACCCCTCATTGTCGGTGTTGACGCCAATGCAACCTCCCCTCTTTGGTTCAGTAAGGAATCCGGACCCTTAACGGGTAACCGGAGCCAGAATCGGGGGAATGTTCTTGGTGAATGGGTCGTTGCGCGCAATGCCCATGTTATCAACGAGCCGAGTGAGGTGTATACCTTTGATGCGGTCAACGGTGGCAAGAGTGACATTGACGTTACTTTTGCCAACGAGGCAGCTTTTAGGGCGTTTAGCTTTAGGTGGCGTGTTAGTGTAGGGGTGAGTGATCACAACTGGATTCAGTTTGAGATCGCTCACGTAATAGAAGATAACAGTGCAGTTTCAGACAGGAGATGGTGTGTGCGAGGCGTTGATTGGAGTGTTTATGGTGCGCGTATACTTGCGGAGGTTTCCTCCCTGACACCGCAAGTGTACGGCAGCTTAAGCATAGACCAGCAAATCGCACACATTAATGAGTGCGTATGGCGGGTTAACGACGAACTCTTTGAGAGGAGCCGTAGGGCGAATCAAAAAAGGGTAAGTTGGTGGAACCGCTGTCTGACAGAGAAGCGAAGGGTGGTCAGAAACCTAAGGAAGCGATTCCAAAGGGCTAGGGCGGCTGACGCTGAGAACCTGGCTCAGTTGAGCATTGCCTTTCGGCAAGGGCTCGCTGAGTACAAGCGTCTCATTGTCAGCACAAAGGAATCTCACTGGAGAAACTTTGCCTGTAATAATAGAGACGATCCCTGGGGCAAACTCTATAAGATTTGCCGTAGCACTAGAAAGACTGCTGACATTGAAGGCATTCGTGTGGATAATACGGTTTTATCCACATGGAAAGACTGCCTTACTGCATTGCTTGGTCAGTTCTTCCCGAGAGAGGAGCGCTTTGAGGACTCTTCATATGAAGAGCCTCCGATCCCTCCGGAGTTAAGAACTGAAGAAGTCGACTATGGTGTTTCACTTCTTCGCTCCAGGAGATCTCCTGGAGCTGATGGAATGACCGGAGAGATGGTGAGAGCCATCTGGAAGGCCGTCCCAGAATACCTACTCGGACTGTACAGCAAATGCATTGCTTGTAGCTACTTCCCCAAGGATTGGAAGGTGGCAAGGGTGGTTGTGCTCCTGAAGTCCACTGATAAGAATAGGTCTGACCCTAAATCTTATCGGGGCATCAGCCTGCTTCCGGTACTAGGAAAAGTACTGGAAAGGGTTATGGTGGAAAGGTTTTCGGAGAGCATGGCGGAACCAATGTCCCCCTTCCAATTCGGCTTTACAAAAGGCAAGTGTGTCGAGGATGCATGGTCTTTCCTAAAAGACAGAGTCCTCAGAAGCAGGGCCAGTGTGGTTATAGGCATCTTTATTGATTTCAAAGGTGCCTTTGATAACCTGAACTGGCAGAAAATAGTAACCAGGTTGCAAGAATTGGGCTGTCGAGAAATTGGGCTTTGGGGAAGCTACTTTTCCGACAGAAAAGGAAGTGTGGTAAGTACGCACGATAGCGTCTCAATCAATGTTGAGAGAGGTTGCCCCCAGGGGTCCATCTGTGGTCCTTTTATTTGGAACCTGATGATGGATCCACTCTTGCGGCGGCTAAACGAGCTCTGTGGGTGCTGCGCCTATGCAGATGACCTGCTCCTCATCCTCGAGGGCCAATCTAGGGCCGAAATCGAGGTATTAGGAGAAAGAGCTCTAGCAGTCGTTGCTGAATGGGGAGAGAGCGTTGGGGTAAGTGTGTCGCAGGACAAGACTGTTTCAATGAAGCTCAAGGGCAAATTGAATGTAAGACGTCGGGCTCCTGCGATACGTCTGAACGGCGTTGGCATTAGATGTGTGACTGAGGTCACGTATCTGGGCATAACGATGGGTGAGGGTATGAACTTCATGCCTCACCTAGTTCGAACCAGACAACGCATGCTGAGTGCCGTAGGCCAGGTAAGGCGCATTTTGCGATCCGACTGGGGACTCAACAGGCGTTCTGTCCGTATCATATACGATGGCCTTTTTGTTGCCTGTGCAACATATGGAGCATCGGTATGGTACGACAGAGTTATGACTGTTGATGGTCGAAAGCGGATCCTGGCTTGCCAAAGAGTCGCCTTGCTTGGCTGTTTACCGGTGTGCCACACTGTCTCCACAGAGGCAATGCAGGTCTTGCTGGGAGTGCCACCTCTGGATCTGGAAGTGATACGTCGTGGTATTGCTTTCAAGATCAGAAAAGGTCTCCCTCTAAATGAGCGCGATTGGGTTTCCCCGGAAGAAGTGGATGGCCTATCCCTGAAGCAGCGTAAAACCTTGCTACACGCATGTGTTCTATCTAGATGGCAATCTAGATGGGATGCTAGCGAAAATGGTAGGGTTACTTATGGCTTCCTAAGGGATGTGCTAACCATGAGAATTTTTCCTGAACGGAATTTCAACCTCAGCCTGGGCTTTTTGTTGACCGGGCATGGCTCTCTCAATGCATTCTTGCATAAGAGGGGGCTTAGCGAGGTTGCGAGCTGCTCATGTGGAGCTACCTATGAGGACTGGCTTCATGTCCTATGTGAGTGTCCCAATTACGCTGACATAAGGAACTTGCAGGCTATGGGCATCACCTTTAATGGTGAGACCTACGATGTCAGTGGAATTATCACTGATACCGTACGGTTTGAAAGAACCCGTAGTTTTGCAAAAGATGTATTCAATAGAAGGCGCAGTAGGCAGCTAGCGGGAA
>CAWYQB010000303.1:10000-12500 GCA_963966105.1 Volucella zonaria | reverse complement strand
AGTGGTGGTCATAATGTGTTTAGTAGTAAATGCAAAGAGTCATGCTCATGCTGTAGCGTTGTATTATTATTATATATTATATTATGAAAACTTAAGCTGGGGTATAATATGATAATAATAAACCAAATAAATTAACAAATATGAAAAATCAATCAAAAAAAAAAAAATTTTTTTTTGAAAATTTCGAAAATTTTTCTAAGTCCCAAAAATAAAAAATTTTGTAACTAAAAAAAAAAAAAAAATTTTTTTTTCTTTTCAACTTCCATAAATATGAAAAATCAATCAAAAAAAAAAAAAAAAATTTTTTTGAAAATTTCGAAAATTTTTCTAAGTCCCAAAAAAAAAAAAATTTTTTTTTTTCATAAAATTTTTTTTTTCAAAACTTCTTAGTTATGAAAAATTAATCACAAAAAAATAATTTATTTTCATTTTTTTTTGGTTCGAAGTAAAATCCTACTTGCTGTTTGTATGTTTGAAAAGTATTTTGTGTAAAAATGAACATTTTCATAGAAGGTCAGATTATATGAGAAAAAAATCGAAAATTTTTCTAAGTCCCAAAAATGAAAAATCAACTGAAAAATTTAATTTTCATAATAAATAAAGAAAAGTTGAAAGAAAAATGAAAAATCAACTGAAAAATTAAATTTTCATAATAAATAAAGAAAAGTTGAAAGAAAAATTTCGATATTTTTTTCAAAGTCAGAAATATAAAAAAATCAATTTTTTTGATTTTTAAGTGAAATGCATTTGAAATAGAAACTTCTCAATGAAACTGAGGTGTATGTGAAAAATTTTTTTTCTTGAAAATTTCGAAAATTTTTCTAAGTCCCAAAAATGAAAAATCAACTGAAAAATTTAATTTTCATAATAAATAAAGAAAAGTTGAAAGAAAAATGAAAAATCAACTGAAAAATTAAATTTTCATAATAAATAAAGAAAAGTTGAAAGAAAAATTTCGATATTTTTTTCAAAGTCAGAAATAGTCAGAAATAGTCAGAAATATAAAAAAATCAATTGGAAAAAATATAGTCCCGCTAGAATGCCATTTGCTGTTTGTGTGTTTAAAAGGTATATTATGAGAAGTGTAAAAATGAACAATTCCATAGAAGGTCAGATTATATGAGAAAAAAAATCGAAAATTTTTCTAAGTCCCAAAAATGAAAAATCAACTGAAAAATTTAATTTTCATAATAAATAAAGAAAAGTTGAAAGAAAAATGAAAAATCAACTGAAAAATTAAATTTTCATAATAAATAAAGAAAAGTTGAAAGAAAAATTTCGATATTTTTTTCAAAGTCAGAAATAGTCAGAAATAGTCAGAAATATAAAAAAATCAATTGGAAAAAATATATATATGATTTTTAAGTGGAATTCATTTGAAATAGAGACTTCTCATTGAAACTGAGGGGTATATGAATTTTTTCTAAGTCCCGCTAGAATACTATTTGCTGATTGTGTGTTTAAAAGGTATTTTGTGAAATGTGTAATATTTACACTTTCACGAACTGGGGAGGAAACCTAGTTTCCTCTTTTTCATGGTATATTTAATATATTGTGAAATTACATTTTTGGTACGTCACGGCTATAAAAAAAATATTAAGTTATTTTTTTTGTGACTTGAAATCTATTTTATAGATTTCGTTCTAAGAAATGGGTACTGTTTAACTTTTATAATATTTTAAAAAAAATCAAATTTATATGCCAACAAGAATTATTAATTCTTTATTAAAAATAAATTTATATATTTAAATGATATATAAATAATGCTTTGAAATAAATTGGTACGTGAAAAATTATTATTTTGAAAACAATCATTGATAATGTTTTTATGAAAGGTTTACTTTTAAAATTACAATACAACTAAGTTCTGTATGCTCTTAGTTGGTAATAAAAAGTACAATATACCTTTGTTATAACTACATTAAGAAGTCCACTATTTTTTTATGTTAAATCTTATTCTATAGGGCAATAAATTTATATTATATTTATTGTCTTTCACCGTCCGGGGAGAAATCCTCATAAGTGTCATAAATAATAAGTCAGACATAATTGTAAAATGGAATGGATAATTAATGATGTGTTTCAAATGAAAGTTTCAAATAAATAATATAACATTATTCTGGTTGATCCTGCCAGTAGTTATATGCTTGTCTCAAAGATTAAGCCATGCATGTCTAAGTACACACGAATTAAAAGTGAAACCGCAAAAGGCTCATTATATCAGTTATGGTTCATTAGATCGTTAACAGTTACTTGGATAACTGTGGTAATTCTAGAGCTAATACATGCAATATAAACACGGACCTTTTGGAACGTGTGCTTTTATTAGGCTAAAACCAAGCGATTTTTTCGGAAATCGTTATTATGGTTGAACTCTAGATAATTTGCCGATCGTATGGTCTTGTACCGACGACAGATCTTTCAAATGTCTGCCCTATCAACTATTGATGGTAGTATCTAGGACTACCATGGTTGCAACGGGTAACGGGGAATCAGGGTT
>CAWYQB010000303.1:5000-7500 GCA_963966105.1 Volucella zonaria | reverse complement strand
TTAATTTTGAAGTGCTGCTTGGACTACATATGGTTGAGGGTTGTGAGACTATTCTAAATAAGTTGCTTGTATATGAAAAAGAAGAAATTTATATTACTTTTTGGAAATATACTTAAGCACATGTTATATTATTGGATTTATTTTATTAAATTCATAATATTAATTTATAATATATACCTCAAAATAATGGAATCTTAGTATTCTATATTATCTATTTGTGAAGGAATGTCTAGTATAAAATATTTATTTAAACTAATATAGAAATATGCATTAATATGTTAATTAAATATTTCTACTGTGACAAGAGAAACTAAAATTAAAAAAAAAAAAAAAACCATAAACCAAAGTCGAAAATAATAATATAAATTATAATAGAATTGCCTCACACTTGATAATATATATAGAAAAGATTTACTTATTAAACTGATGAGTATATAAAATAATTTTTATTTATTTGTGTTAAACAACCTCAACTCATATGAGAAAACTCCCCGAATTTAAGCATATTAATGAGGGAAGGAAAAGAAACTAACCAGGATTTTCTTAGTAGCGGCGAGCGAAAAGAAAACAGTTCAGCACTAAGCCATTTTGTCTTTATGGCAAATATGGGATGCAGTGTATGGAACATCTATAATCTAGTATGAGAAATTAATGATTTAAGTCCTTCTTAAATGAGGCCATTTACCCATAGAGGGTGCCAGGCCCGTATAACGTTAATGATTACTAGAAGGTGTTTCCAAAGAGTCGTGTTGCTTGATAGTGCAGCACTAAGTGGGTGGTAAACTCCATCTAAAACTAAATATAACCATGAGACCGATAGTAAACAAGTACCGTGAGGGAAAGTTGAAAAGAACTCTGAATAGAGAGTTAAATAGTACGTGAAACTGCTTAGAGGTTAAGCCCGATGAACCTGAATATCCGTTATGGAAAATTCATCACTAATAAAGTTATATTCTTTAATATAATAGAAATGGTGTGCAATTTTTCCATATAAGGACATTGTAATCTGTTAATGTATTAAATATTTATCATAAGATCTTTACTTAAGTTTATCCAAATTAGTTATTTTCGGATTTCTAACATAAGATAAATGTATTAGATTTGATAAATCATTGACAGATTTAATTATATATAGTGCTTAAATTTTACGGAATTTTACAATGGTAGGTAAATCTATTGATTTATTTATTTTATTGTATGCACTTATATGATTAACAATGCGATAGATTCAGGATACCTTCGGGACCCGTCTTGAAACACGGACCAAGGAGTCTAACATATGTGCAAGTCATTGGGTATTTTTAATAAAACCCAATGGCATAATTAACTTAACTGTTTTAATGGGATTAGTTTATGTTTTATTATGAAATATAAATTCAATCCCGGGGCGTTCTATACAGTTATGCATAATAGTATTTATATTATTTATGCCTCTAACTAGAGCGTACCTTGAGCATATATGCTGTGACCCGAAAGATGGTGAACTATACTTGATCAGGTTGAAGTCAGGGGAACCCTGATGGAAGACCGAAACAGTTCTGACGTGCAAATCGATTGTCAGAATTGAGTATAGGGCGAAAGACCAATCGAACCATCTAGTAGCTGGTTCCCTCCGAAGTTTCCCTCAGGATAGCTGGTGCAATTAAAAATTATTTAAAATAATCTTATCTGGTAAAGCGAATGATTAGAGGCATTAGGGTCGAAACGACCTTAACCTATTCTCAAACTTTAAATGGGTAAGAACCTAACCTTTCTTGATATGAAGGTTTAGGTTGTGATATATTGTGCCCAGTGGGCCACTTTTGGTAAGCAGAACTGGCGCTGTGGGATGAACCAAACGTAATGTTACGGTGCCCAAATTAACAACTCATGCAGATACCATGAAAGGCGTTGGTTGCTTAAAACAGCAGGACGGTGGACATGGAAGTCGTAATCCGCTAAGGAGTGTGTAACAACTCACCTGCCGAAGCAACTAGCCCTTAAAATGGATGGCGCTTAAGTTGTATACCTATACATTACCGCTAAAGTAGATGATTTATATTTAATTTCGATTGAATATAAATTTTGAAACTTTAGTGAGTAGGAGGGTACAATGGTGTGCTTAGAAGTGTTTGGCGTAAGCCTGCATGGAGCCGCTATTGGTACAGATCTTGGTGGTAGTAGCAAATAATCGAATGAGACCTTGGAGGACTGAAGTGGAGAAGGGTTTCGTGTGAACAGTGGTTGATCACGAGTTAGTCGGTCCTAAGTTTAAGGCGAAAGCCGAAAATTTTCAAGTTAAAAAAAATATAATTATATATCTCATTGTATATAAAGAAATTTTAACACTTGATTATTTTTGAACGAAAGGAATACGGTTCCAATTCCGTAACCTGTTGGGTATACGTTTGTTATTAAAAATGGGCATTTCGCTCATCCTGGCAACAGGAACGACCATAAAGAAGCCGTCGAGAGATATCGAAAGAGTTTTCTTTTCTGTTTTATAGTCGTACTACATGGA
>CAWYQB010000302.1:0-40007 GCA_963966105.1 Volucella zonaria | reverse complement strand
AAAACTATTTCAAAACACTAAAATGGCCATAACTCCTAAACTAGGCGTCTGCGGGGGTCATATTATGCACCAGAAAAAAACTATTTCAAAACACTAAAATGGCCATAACTCCTAAACTAGGCGTCTGCGGGGGTCATATTATGCACCAGAAAAAACTATTTCAAAACACTAAAATGGCCATAACTCCTAAACTAGGCGTCTGCGGGGGTCATATTATGCACCAGAAAAAACTATTTCAAAACACTAAAATGGCCATAACTCCTAAACTAGGCGTCTGCGGGGGTCATATTATGCACCAGAAAAAACTATTTCAAACACTAAAATGGCCATAACTCCTAAACTAGGCGTCTGCGGGGGTCATATTATGCACCAGAAAAAACTATTTCAAAACACTAAAATGGCCATAACTCCTAAACTAGGCGTCTGCGGGGGTCATATTATGCACCAGAAAAAACTATTTCAAAACACTAAAATGGCCATAACTCCTAAACTAGGCGTCTGCGGGGGTCATATTATGCACCAGAAAAAACTATTTCAAAACACTAAAATGGCCATAACTCCTAAACTAGGCGTCTGCGGGGGTCATATTATGCACCAGAAAAAACTATTTCAAAACACTAAAATGGCCATAACTCCTAAACTAGGCGTCTGCGGGGGTCATATTATGCACCAGAAAAAAACTATTTCAAAACACTAAAATGGCCATAACTCCTAAACTAGGCGTCTGCGGGGGTCATATTATGCACCAGAAAAAACTATTTCAAAACACTAAAATGGCCATAACTCCTAAACTAGGCGTCTGCGGGGGTCATATTATGCACCAGAAAAAACTATTTCAAAACACTAAAATGGCCATAACTCCTAAACTAGGCGTCTGCGGGGGTCATATTATGCACCAGAAAAAACTATTTCAAAACACTAAAATGGCAATAACTCCTAAACTAGGCGTCTGCGGGGGTCATATTATGCACCAGAAAAAACTATTTCAAAACACTAAAATGGCCATAACTCCTAAACTAGGCGTCTGCGGGGGTCATATTATGCACCAGAAAAAACTATTTCAAAACACTAAAATGGCCATAACTCCTAAACTAGGCGTCTGCGGGGGTCATATTATGCACCAGAAAAAACTATTTCAAAACACTAAAATGGCCATAACTCCTAAACTAGGCGTCTGCGGGGGTCATATTATGCACCAGAAAAAACTATTTCAAAACACTAAAATGGCCATAACTCCTAAACTAGGCGTCTGCGGGGGTCATATTATGCACCAGAAAAAAACTATTTCAAAACACTAAAATGGCCATAACTCCTAAACTAGGCGTCTGCGGGGGTCATATTATGCACCAGAAAAAAACTATTTCAAAACACTAAAATGGCCATAACTCCTAAACTAGGCGTCTGCGGGGGTCATATTATGCACCAGAAAAAACTATTTCAAAACACTAAAATGGCTATAACTCCTAAACTAGGCGTCTGCGGGGGTCATATTATGCACCAGAAAAAACTATTTCAAAACACTAAAATGGCCATAACTCCTAAACTAGGCGTCTGCGGGGGTCATATTATGCACCAGAAAAAACTATTTCAAAACACTAAAATGGCCATAACTCCTAAACTAGGCGTCTGCGGGGGTCATATTATGCACCAGAAAAAAACTATTTCAAAACACTAAAATGGCCATAACTCCTAAACTAGGCGTCTGCGGGGGTCATATTATGCACCAGAAAAAACTATTTCAAAACACTAAAATGGCCATAACTCCTAAACTAGGCGTCTGCGGGGGTCATATTATGCACCAGAAAAAAACTATTTCAAAACACTAAAATGGCCATAACTCCTAAACTAGGCGTCTGCGGGGGTCATATTATGCACCAGAAAAAAACTATTTCAAAACACTAAAATGGCTATAACTCCTAAACTAGGCGTCTGCGGGGGTCATATTATGCACCAGAAAAAAACTATTTCAAAACACTAAAATGGCCATAACTCCTAAACTAGGCGTCTGCGGGGGTCATATTATGCACCAGAAAAAACTATTTCAAAACACTAAAATGGCCATAACTCCTAAACTAGGCGTCTGCGGGGGTCATATTATGCACCAGAAAAAACTATTTCAAAACACTAAAATGGCCATAACTCCTAAACTAGGCGTCTGCGGGGGTCATATTATGCACCAGAAAAAACTATTTCAAAACACTAAAATGGCTATAACTCCTAAACTAGGCGTCTGCGGGGGTCATATTATGCACCAGAAAAAACTATTTCAAAACACTAAAATGGCCATAACTCCTAAACTAGGCGTCTGCGGGGGTCATATTATGCACCAGAAAAAACTATTTCAAAACACTAAAATGGCCATAACTCCTAAACTAGGCGTCTGCGGGGGTCATATTATGCACCAGAAAAAACTATTTCAAAACACTAAAATGGCTATAACTCCTAAACTAGGCGTCTGCGGGGGTCATATTATGCACCAGAAAAAACTATTTCAAACACTAAAATGGCCATAACTCCTAAACTAGGCGTCTGCGGGGGTCATATTATGCACCAGAAAAAAACTATTTCAAAACACTAAAATGGCCATAACTCCTAAACTAGGCGTCTGCGGGGGTCATATTATGCACCAGAAAAAACTATTTCAAAACACTAAAATGGCCATAACTCCTAAACTAGGCGTCTGCGGGGGTCATATTATGCACCAGAAAAAACTATTTCAAAACACTAAAATGGCTATAACTCCTAAACTAGGCGTCTGCGGGGGTCATATTATGCACCAGAAAAAACTATTTCAAAACACTAAAATGGCCATAACTCCTAAACTAGGCGTCTGCGGGGGTCATATTATGCACCAGAAAAAACTATTTCAAAACACTAAAATGGCCATAACTCCTAAACTAGGCGTCTGCGGGGGTCATATTATGCACCAGAAAAAAACTATTTCAAAACACTAAAATGGCCATAACTCCTAAACTAGGCGTCTGCGGGGGTCATATTATGCACCAGAAAAAAACTATTTCAAAACACTAAAATGGCCATAACTCCTAAACTAGGCGTCTGCGGGGGTCATATTATGCACCAGAAAAAACTATTTCAAAACACTAAAATGGCCATAACTCCTAAACTAGGCGTCTGCGGGGGTCATATTATGCACCAGAAAAAAACTATTTCAAAACACTAAAATGGCCATAACTCCTAAACTAGGCGTCTGCGGGGGTCATATTATGCACCAGAAAAAACTATTTCAAAACACTAAAATGGCCATAACTCCTAAACTAGGCGTCTGCGGGGGTCATATTATGCACCAGAAAAAAACTATTTCAAAACACTAAAATGGCTATAACTCCTAAACTAGGCGTCTGCGGGGGTCATATTATGCACCAGAAAAAACTATTTCAAAACACTAAAATGGCCATAACTCCTAAACTAGGCGTCTGCGGGGGTCATATTATGCACCAGAAAAAACTATTTCAAAACACTAAAATGGCCATAACTCCTAAACTAGGGTCTGCGGGGGTCATATTATGCACCAGAAAAAACTATTTCAAAACACTAAAATGGCAATAACTCCTAAACTAGGCGTCTGCGGGGGTCATATTATGCACCAGAAAAAACTATTTCAAAACACTAAAATGGCCATAACTCCTAAACTAGGCGTCTGCGGGGGTCATATTATGCACCAGAAAAAAACTATTTCAAAACACTAAAATGGCCATAACTCCTAAACTAGGCGTCTGCGGGGGTCATATTATGCACCAGAAAAAAACTATTTCAAAACACTAAAATGGCTATAACTCCTAAACTAGGCGTCTGCGGGGGTCATATTATGCACCAGAAAAAAACTATTTCAAAACACTAAAATGGCCATAACTCCTAAACTAGGCGTCTGCGGGGGTCATATTATGCACCAGAAAAAAACTATTTCAAAACACTAAAATGGCTATAACTCCTAAACTAGGCGTCTGCGGGGGTCATATTATGCACCAGAAAAAACTATTTCAAAACACTAAAATGGCCATAACTCCTAAACTAGGCGTCTGCGGGGGTCATATTATGCACCAGAAAAAACTATTTCAAAACACTAAAATGGCTATAACTCCTAAACTAGGCGTCTGCGGGGGTCATATTATGCACCAGAAAAAACTATTTCAAAACACTAAAATGGCCATAACTCCTAAACTAGGCGTCTGCGGGGGTCATATTATGCACCAGAAAAAAACTATTTCAAAACACTAAAATGGCCATAACTCCTAAACTAGGCGTCTGCGGGGGTCATATTATGCACCAGAAAAAACTATTTCAAAACACTAAAATGGCCATAACTCCTAAACTAGGCGTCTGCGGGGGTCATATTATGCACCAGAAAAAAACTATTTCAAAACACTAAAATGGCCATAACTCCTAAACTAGGCGTCTGCGGGGGTCATATTATGCACCAGAAAAAAACTATTTCAAAACACTAAAATGGCCATAACTCCTAAACTAGGCGTCTGCGGGGGTCATATTATGCACCAGAAAAAAACTATTTCAAAACACTAAAATGGCCATAACTCCTAAACTAGGCGTCTGCGGGGGTCATATTATGCACCAGAAAAAACTATTTCAAAACACTAAAATGGCCATAACTCCTAAACTAGGCGTCTGCGGGGGTCATATTATGCACCAGAAAAAAACTATTTCAAAACACTAAAATGGCCATAACTCCTAAACTAGGCGTCTGCGGGGGTCATATTATGCACCAGAAAAAACTATTTCAAAACACTAAAATGGCCATAACTCCTAAACTAGGCGTCTGCGGGGGTCATATTATGCACCAGAAAAAACTATTTCAAAACACTAAAATGGCTATAACTCCTAAACTAGGCGTCTGCGGGGGTCATATTATGCACCAGAAAAAAACTATTTCAAAACACTAAAATGGCCATAACTCCTAAACTAGGCGTCTGCGGGGGTCATATTATGCACCAGAAAAAACTATTTCAAAACACTAAAATGGCTATAACTCCTAAACTAGGCGTCTGCGGGGGTCATATTATGCACCAGAAAAAACTATTTCAAAACACTAAATGGCCATAACTCCTAAACTAGGCGTCTGCGGGGGTCATATTATGCACCAGAAAAAAACTATTTCAAAACACTAAAATGGCCATAACTCCTAAACTAGGCGTCTGCGGGGGTCATATTATGCACCAGAAAAAACTATTTCAAAACACTAAAATGGCCATAACTCCTAAACTAGGCGTCTGCGGGGGTCATATTATGCACCAGAAAAAACTATTTCAAAACACTAAAATGGCCATAACTCCTAAACTAGGCGTCTGCGGGGGTCATATTATGCACCAGAAAAAACTATTTCAAAACACTAAAATGGCCATAACTCCTAAACTAGGCGTCTGCGGGGGTCATATTATGCACCAGAAAAAACTATTTCAAAACACTAAAATGGCCATAACTCCTAAACTAGGCGTCTGCGGGGGTCATATTATGCACCAGAAAAAAACTATTTCAAAACACTAAAATGGCCATAACTCCTAAACTAGGCGTCTGCGGGGGTCATATTATGCACCAGAAAAAACTATTTCAAAACACTAAAATGGCCATAACTCCTAAACTAGGCGTCTGCGGGGGTCATATTATGCACCAGAAAAAACTATTTCAAAACACTAAAATGGCCATAACTCCTAAACTAGGCGTCTGCGGGGGTCATATTATGCACCAGAAAAAAACTATTTCAAAACACTAAAATGGCTATAACTCCTAAACTAGGCGTCTGCGGGGGTCATATTATGCACCAGAAAAAACTATTTCAAAACACTAAAATGGCCATAACTCCTAAACTAGGCGTCTGCGGGGGTCATATTATGCACCAGAAAAAACTATTTCAAAACACTAAAATGGCTATAACTCCTAAACTAGGCGTCTGCGGGGGTCATATTATGCACCAGAAAAAAACTATTTCAAAACACTAAAATGGCCATAACTCCTAAACTAGGCGTCTGCGGGGGTCATATTATGCACCAGAAAAAACTATTTCAAAACACTAAAATGGCCATAACTCCTAAACTAGGCGTCTGCGGGGGTCATATTATGCACCAGAAAAAACTATTTCAAAACACTAAAATGGCTATAACTCCTAAACTAGGCGTCTGCGGGGGTCATATTATGCACCAGAAAAAACTATTTCAAAACACTAAAATGGCTATAACTCCTAAACTAGGCGTCTGCGGGGGTCATATTATGCACCAGAAAAAAACTATTTCAAAACACTAAAATGGCCATAACTCCTAAACTAGGCGTCTGCGGGGGTCATATTATGCACCAGAAAAAACTATTTCAAAACACTAAAATGGCCATAACTCCTAAACTAGGCGTCTGCGGGGGTCATATTATGCACCAGAAAAAACTATTTCAAAACACTAAAATGGCTATAACTCCTAAACTAGGCGTCTGCGGGGGTCATATTATGCACCAGAAAAAACTATTTCAAAACACTAAAATGGCCATAACTCCTAAACTAGGCGTCTGCGGGGGTCATATTATGCACCAGAAAAAACTATTTCAAAACACTAAAATGGCTATAACTCCTAAACTAGGCGTCTGCGGGGGTCATATTATGCACCAGAAAAAACTATTTCAAAACACTAAAATGGCCATAACTCCTAAACTAGGCGTCTGCGGGGGTCATATTATGCACCAGAAAAAACTATTTCAAAACACTAAAATGGCCATAACTCCTAAACTAGGCGTCTGCGGGGGTCATATTATGCACCAGAAAAAACTATTTCAAAACACTAAAATGGCTATAACTCCTAAACTAGGCGTCTGCGGGGGTCATATTATGCACCAGAAAAAACTATTTCAAAACACTAAAATGGCTATAACTCCTAAACTAGGCGTCTGCGGGGGTCATATTATGCGCCAGAAAAAACTATTTCAAACACTAAAATGGCCATAACTCCTAAACTTGGCATCTGCGGGGGTCATATTATGCACCAGAAAAAACTATTTCAAAACACTAAAATGGCTATAACTCCTAAACTAGGCGTCTGCGGGGGTCATATTATGCACCAGAAAAAACTATTTCAAAACACTAAAATGGCCATAACTCCTAAACTAGGCGTCTGCGGGGGTCATATTATGCACCAGAAAAAAACTATTTCAAACACTAAAATGGCCATAACTCCTAAACTAGGGCGTCTGCGGGGGTCATATTATGCACCAGAAAAAAACTATTTCAAAACACTAAAATGGCCATAACTCCTAAACTAGGCGTCTGCGGGGGTCATATTATGCACCAGAAAAAACTATTTCAAAACACTAAAATGGCCATAACTCCTAAACTAGGCGTCTGCGGGGGTCATATTATGCACCAGAAAAAACTATTTCAAAACACTAAAATGGCTATAACTCCTAAACTAGGCGTCTGCGGGGGTCATATTATGCACCAGAAAAAACTATTTCAAAACACTAAAATGGCCATAACTCCTAAACTAGGCGTCTGCGGGGGTCATATTATGCACCAGAAAAAACTATTTCAAAACACTAAAATGGCCATAACTCCTAAACTAGGCGTCTGCGGGGGTCATATTATGCACCAGAAAAAAACTATTTCAAAACACTAAAATGGCCATAACTCCTAAACTAGGCGTCTGCGGGGGTCATATTATGCACCAGAAAAAACTATTTCAAAACACTAAAATGGCTATAACTCCTAAACTAGGCGTCTGCGGGGGTCATATTATGCGCCAGAAAAAACTATTTCAAACACTAAAATGGCCAGAACTCCTAAACTTGGCATCTGCGGGGGTCATATTATGCACCAGAAAAAACTATTTCAAAACACTAAAATGGCTATAACTCCTAAACTAGGCGTCTGCGGGGGTCATATTATGCACCAGAAAAAAACTATTTCAAAACACTAAAATGGCCATAACTCCTAAACTAGGCGTCTGCGGGGGTCATATTATGCACCAGAAAAAACTATTTCAAAACACTAAAATGGCCATAACTCCTAAACTAGGCGTCTGCGGGGGTCATATTATGCACCAGAAAAAACTATTTCAAAACACTAAAATGGCTATAACTCCTAAACTAGGCGTCTGCGGGGGTCATATTATGCACCAGAAAAAACTATTTCAAAACACTAAAATGGCCATAACTCCTAAACTAGGCGTCTGCGGGGGTCATATTATGCACCAGAAAAAACTATTTCAAAACACTAAAATGGCCATAACTCCTAAACTAGGCGTCTGCGGGGGTCATATTATGCACCAGAAAAAAACTATTTCAAAACACTAAAATGGCTATAACTCCTAAACTAGGCGTCTGCGGGGGTCATATTATGCACCAGAAAAAACTATTTCAAAACACTAAAATGGCCATAACTCCTAAACTAGGCGTCTGCGGGGGTCATATTATGCACCAGAAAAAACTATTTCAAAACACTAAAATGGCTATAACTCCTAAACTAGGCGTCTGCGGGGGTCATATTATGCACCAGAAAAAACTATTTCAAAACACTAAAATGGCAATAACTCCTAAACTAGGCGTCTGCGGGGGTCATATTATGCACCAGAAAAAACTATTTCAAAACACTAAAATGGCCATAACTCCTAAACTAGGCGTCTGCGGGGGTCATATTATGCACCAGAAAAAACTATTTCAAAACACTAAAATGGCCATAACTCCTAAACTAGGCGTCTGCGGGGGTCATATTATGCACCAGAAAAAAACTATTTCAAAACACTAAAATGGCCATAACTCCTAAACTAGGCGTCTGCGGGGGTCATATTATGCACCAGAAAAAAACTATTTCAAAACACTAAAATGGCTATAACTCCTAAACTAGGGTCTGCGGGGGTCATATTATGCACCAGAAAAAACTATTTCAAAACACTAAAATGGCAATAACTCCTAAACTAGGCGTCTGCGGGGGTCATATTATGCACCAGAAAAAAACTATTTCAAAACACTAAAATGGCCATAACTCCTAAACTAGGCGTCTGCGGGGGTCATATTATGCACCAGAAAAAACTATTTCAAAACACTAAAATGGCCATAACTCCTAAACTAGGCGTCTGCGGGGGTCATATTATGCACCAGAAAAAACTATTTCAAAACACTAAAATGGCCATAACTCCTAAACTAGGCGTCTGCGGGGGTCATATTATGCACCAGAAAAAAACTATTTCAAAACACTAAAATGGCCATAACTCCTAAACTAGGCGTCTGCGGGGGTCATATTATGCACCAGAAAAAACTATTTCAAAACACTAAAATGGCCATAACTCCTAAACTAGGCGTCTGCGGGGGTCATATTATGCACCAGAAAAAACTATTTCAAAACACTAAAATGGCCATAACTCCTAAACTAGGCGTCTGCGGGGGTCATATTATGCACCAGAAAAAACTATTTCAAAACACTAAAATGGCCATAACTCCTAAACTAGGCGTCTGCGGGGGTCATATTATGCACCAGAAAAAAACTATTTCAAAACACTAAAATGGCCATAACTCCTAAACTAGGCGTCTGCGGGGGGTCATATTATGCACCAGAAAAAACTATTTCAAAACACTAAAATGGCCATAACTCCTAAACTAGGCGTCTGCGGGGGTCATATTATGCACCAGAAAAAAACTATTTCAAAACACTAAAATGGCTATAACTCCTAAACTAGGCGTCTGCGGGGGTCATATTATGCGCCAGAAAAAACTATTTCAAACACTAAAATGGCCAGAACTCCTAAACTAGGCAGTCTGCGGGGGTCATATTATGCACCAGAAAAAACTATTTCAAAACACTAAAATGGCTATAACTCCTAAACTAGGCGTCTGCGGGGGTCATATTATGCACCAGAAAAAAACTATTTCAAAACACTAAAATGGCCATAACTCCTAAACTAGGCGTCTGCGGGGGTCATATTATGCACCAGAAAAAACTATTTCAAAACACTAAAATGGCCATAACTCCTAAACTAGGCGTCTGCGGGGGTCATATTATGCACCAGAAAAAACTATTTCAAAACACTAAAATGGCCATAACTCCTAAACTAGGCGTCTGCGGGGGTCATATTATGCACCAGAAAAAACTATTTCAAAACACTAAAATGGCCATAACTCCTAAACTAGGCGTCTGCGGGGGTCATATTATGCACCAGAAAAAACTATTTCAAAACACTAAAATGGCCTATAACTCCTAAACTAGGCGTCTGCGGGGGTCATATTATGCACCAGAAAAAACTATTTCAAAACACTAAAATGGCCATAACTCCTAAACTAGGCGTCTGCGGGGGTCATATTATGCACCAGAAAAAAACTATTTCAAAACACTAAAATGGCCATAACTCCTAAACTAGGCGTCTGCGGGGGTCATATTATGCACCAGAAAAAACTATTTCAAAACACTAAAATGGCCATAACTCCTAAACTAGGCGTCTGCGGGGGTCATATTATGCACCAGAAAAAAACTATTTCAAAACACTAAAATGGCCATAACTCCTAAACTAGGCGTCTGCGGGGGTCATATTATGCACCAGAAAAAACTATTTCAAAACACTAAAATGGCTATAACTCCTAAACTAGGCGTCTGCGGGGGTCATATTATGCAGCCAGAAAAAACTATTTCAAACACTAAAATGGCCATAACTCCTAAACTAGGCGTCTGCGGGGGTCATATTATGCACCAGAAAAAACTATTTCAAAACACTAAAATGGCCATAACTCCTAAACTAGGCGTCTGCGGGGGTCATATTATGCACCAGAAAAAAACTATTTCAAAACACTAAAATGGCCATAACTCCTAAACTAGGCGTCTGCGGGGGTCATATTATGCACCAGAAAAAAACTATTTCAAAACACTAAAATGGCCATAACTCCTAAACTAGGCGTCTGCGGGGGTCATATTATGCACCAGAAAAAAACTATTTCAAAACACTAAAATGGCCATAACTCCTAAACTAGGCGTCTGCGGGGGTCATATTATGCACCAGAAAAAACTATTTCAAAACACTAAAATGGCCATAACTCCTAAACTAGGCGTCTGCGGGGGTCATATTATGCACCAGAAAAAAACTATTTCAAAACACTAAAATGGCCATAACTCCTAAACTAGGCGTCTGCGGGGGTCATATTATGCACCAGAAAAAACTATTTCAAAACACTAAAATGGCCATAACTCCTAAACTAGGCGTCTGCGGGGGTCATATTATGCACCAGAAAAAACTATTTCAAAACACTAAAATGGCCATAACTCCTAAACTAGGCGTCTGCGGGGGTCATATTATGCACCAGAAAAAAACTATTTCAAAACACTAAAATGGCCATAACTCCTAAACTAGGCGTCTGCGGGGGTCATATTATGCACCAGAAAAAAACTATTTCAAAACACTAAAATGGCCATAACTCCTAAACTAGGCGTCTGCGGGGGTCATATTATGCACCAGAAAAAACTATTTCAAAACACTAAAATGGCCATAACTCCTAAACTAGGCGTCTGCGGGGGTCATATTATGCACCAGAAAAAAACTATTTCAAAACACTAAAATGGCCATAACTCCTAAACTAGGCGTCTGCGGGGGTCATATTATGCACCAGAAAAAACTATTTCAAAACACTAAAATGGCCATAACTCCTAAACTAGGCGTCTGCGGGGGTCATATTATGCACCAGAAAAAACTATTTCAAAACACTAAAATGGCCATAACTCCTAAACTAGGCGTCTGCGGGGGTCATATTATGCACCAGAAAAAAACTATTTCAAAACACTAAAATGGCCATAACTCCTAAACTAGGCGTCTGCGGGGGTCATATTATGCACCAGAAAAAACTATTTCAAAACACTAAAATGGCCATAACTCCTAAACTAGGCGTCTGCGGGGGTCATATTATGCACCAGAAAAAAACTATTTCAAAACACTAAAATGGCCATAACTCCTAAACTAGGCGTCTGCGGGGGTCATATTATGCACCAGAAAAAAACTATTTCAAAACACTAAAATGGCCATAACTCCTAAACTAGGCGTCTGCGGGGGTCATATTATGCACCAGAAAAAAACTATTTCAAAACACTAAAATGGCCATAACTCCTAAACTAGGCGTCTGCGGGGGTCATATTATGCACCAGAAAAAACTATTTCAAAACACTAAAATGGCCATAACTCCTAAACTAGGCGTCTGCGGGGGTCATATTATGCACCAGAAAAAACTATTTCAAAACACTAAAATGGCCATAACTCCTAAACTAGGCGTCTGCGGGGGTCATATTATGCACCAGAAAAAAACTATTTCAAAACACTAAAATGGCCATAACTCCTAAACTAGGCGTCTGCGGGGGTCATATTATGCACCAGAAAAAACTATTTCAAAACACTAAAATGGCCATAACTCCTAAACTAGGCGTCTGCGGGGGTCATATTATGCACCAGAAAAAACTATTTCAAAACACTAAAATGGCCATAACTCCTAAACTAGGCGTCTGCGGGGGTCATATTATGCACCAGAAAAAAACTATTTCAAAACACTAAAATGGCCATAACTCCTAAACTAGGCGTCTGCGGGGGTCATATTATGCACCAGAAAAAACTATTTCAAAACACTAAAATGGCCATAACTCCTAAACTAGGCGTCTGCGGGGGTCATATTATGCACCAGAAAAAACTATTTCAAAACACTAAAATGGCCATAACTCCTAAACTAGGCGTCTGCGGGGGTCATATTATGCACCAGAAAAAACTATTTCAAAACACTAAAATGGCCATAACTCCTAAACTAGGCGTCTGCGGGGGTCATATTATGCACCAGAAAAAAACTATTTCAAAACACTAAAATGGCCATAACTCCTAAACTAGGCGTCTGCGGGGGTCATATTATGCACCAGAAAAAACTATTTCAAAACACTAAAATGGCCATAACTCCTAAACTAGGCGTCTGCGGGGGTCATATTATGCACCAGAAAAAACTATTTCAAAACACTAAAATGGCCATAACTCCTAAACTAGGCGTCTGCGGGGGTCATATTATGCACCAGAAAAAACTATTTCAAAACACTAAAATGGCCATAACTCCTAAACTAGGCGTCTGCGGGGGTCATATTATGCACCAGAAAAAACTATTTCAAAACACTAAAATGGCCATAACTCCTAAACTAGGCGTCTGCGGGGGTCATATTATGCACCAGAAAAAACTATTTCAAAACACTAAAATGGCCATAACTCCTAAACTAGGCGTCTGCGGGGGTCATATTATGCACCAGAAAAAAACTATTTCAAAACACTAAAATGGCCATAACTCCTAAACTAGGCGTCTGCGGGGGTCATATTATGCACCAGAAAAAAACTATTTCAAAACACTAAAATGGCCATAACTCCTAAACTAGGCGTCTGCGGGGGTCATATTATGCACCAGAAAAAACTATTTCAAAACACTAAAATGGCCATAACTCCTAAACTAGGCGTCTGCGGGGGTCATATTATGCACCAGAAAAAACTATTTCAAAACACTAAAATGGCAATAACTCCTAAACTAGGCGTCTGCGGGGGTCATATTATGCACCAGAAAAAACTATTTCAAAACACTAAAATGGCCATAACTCCTAAACTAGGCGTCTGCGGGGGTCATATTATGCACCAGAAAAAAACTATTTCAAAACACTAAAATGGCCATAACTCCTAAACTAGGCGTCTGCGGGGGTCATATTATGCACCAGAAAAAACTATTTCAAAACACTAAAATGGCCATAACTCCTAAACTAGGCGTCTGCGGGGGTCATATTATGCACCAGAAAAAACTATTTCAAAACACTAAAATGGCCATAACTCCTAAACTAGGCGTCTGCGGGGGTCATATTATGCACCAGAAAAAACTATTTCAAAACACTAAAATGGCCATAACTCCTAAACTAGGCGTCTGCGGGGGTCATATTATGCACCAGAAAAAACTATTTCAAAACACTAAAATGGCCATAACTCCTAAACTAGGCGTCTGCGGGGGTCATATTATGCACCAGAAAAAAACTATTTCAAAACACTAAAATGGCCATAACTCCTAAACTAGGCGTCTGCGGGGGTCATATTATGCACCAGAAAAAACTATTTCAAAACACTAAAATGGCCATAACTCCTAAACTAGGCGTCTGCGGGGGTCATATTATGCACCAGAAAAAACTATTTCAAAACACTAAAATGGCCATAACTCCTAAACTAGGCGTCTGCGGGGGTCATATTATGCACCAGAAAAAACTATTTCAAAACACTAAAATGGCCATAACTCCTAAACTAGGCGTCTGCGGGGGTCATATTATGCACCAGAAAAAAACTATTTCAAAACACTAAAATGGCCATAACTCCTAAACTAGGCGTCTGCGGGGGTCATATTATGCACCAGAAAAAACTATTTCAAAACACTAAAATGGCCATAACTCCTAAACTAGGCGTCTGCGGGGGTCATATTATGCACCAGAAAAAAACTATTTCAAAACACTAAAATGGCCATAACTCCTAAACTAGGCGTCTGCGGGGGTCATATTATGCACCAGAAAAAACTATTTCAAAAACACTAAAATGGCCATAACTCCTAAACTAGGCGTCTGCGGGGGTCATATTATGCACCAGAAAAAAACTATTTCAAAACACTAAAATGGCCATAACTCCTAAACTAGGCGTCTGCGGGGGTCATATTATGCACCAGAAAAAACTATTTCAAAACACTAAAATGGCCATAACTCCTAAACTAGGCGTCTGCGGGGGTCATATTATGCACCAGAAAAAACTATTTCAAAACACTAAAATGGCCATAACTCCTAAACTAGGCGTCTGCGGGGGTCATATTATGCACCAGAAAAAAACTATTTCAAAACACTAAAATGGCTATAACTCCTAAACTAGGCGTCTGCGGGGGTCATATTATGCACCAGAAAAAACTATTTCAAACACTACGTCCGCGGGGGTCATATTATGCACCAGAAAAAACTATTTCAAAACACTAAAATGGCAATAACTCCTAAACTAGGCGTCTGCGGGGGTCATATTATGCACCAGAAAAAAACTATTTCAAAATACTAAAATGGCTATAACTCCTAAACTAGGCGTCTGCGGGGGTCATATTATGCACCAGAAAAAACTATTTCAAAACACTAAAATGGCCATAACTCCTAAACTAGGCGTCTGCGGGGGTCATATTATGCACCAGAAAAAACTATTTCAAAACACTAAAATGGCCATAACTCCTAAACTAGGCGTCTGCGGGGGTCATATTATGCACCAGAAAAGAACTATTTCAAAACACTAAAATGGCCATAACTCCTAAACTAGGCGTCTGCGGGGGTCATATTATGCACCAGAAAAAACTATTTCAAAACACTAAAATGGCCATAACTCCTAAACTAGGCGTCTGCGGGGGTCATATTATGCACCAGAAAAAACTATTTCAAAACACTAAAATGGCCATAACTCCTAAACTAGGCGTTTGCGGGGGTCATATTATGCACCAGAAAAAACTATTCAAAACACTAAAATGGTCATAACTCCTAAACTAGGCGTCTGCGGGGGTCATATTATGCACCAGAAAAAACTATTTCAAAACACTAAAATGGCCATAACTCCTAAACTAGGCGTCTGCGGGGGTCATATTATGCACCAGAAAAAACTATTTCAAAACACTAAAATGGCCATAACTCCTAAACTAGGCGTCTGCGGGGGTCATATTATGCACAGAAAAAAACTATTTCAAAATACTAAAATGGCTATAACTCCTAAACTAGGCGTCTGCGGGGGTCATATTATGCACCAGAAAAAACTATTTCAAAACACTAAAATGGCTATAACTCCTAAACTAGGCGTCTGCGGGGGTCATATTATGCGCCAGAAAAAACTATTTCAAAACACTAAAATGGCAATAACTCCTAAACTAGGCGTCTGCGGGGGTCATATTATGCACCAGAAAAAAACTATTTCAAATACTAAAATGGCTATAACTCCTAAACTAGGCGTCTGCGGGGTCATATTATGCACCAGAAAAAACTATTTCAAAACACTAAAATGGCTATAACTCCTAAACTAGGCGTCTGCGGGGGTCATATTATGCAAAAGAAAAAACTATTTCAAAACACTAAAATGGTCATAACTCCTAAACTAGGCGTCTGCGGGGGTCATATTATGCACCAGAAAAAACTATTTCAAAACACTAAAATGGCCATAACTCCTAAACTAGGCGTCTGCGGGGGTCATATTATGCACCAGAAAAAAACTATTTCAAAATACTAAAATGGCTATAACTCCTAAACTAGGCGTCTGCGGGGGTCATATTATGCACCAGAAAAAACTATTTCAAAACACTAAAATGGCTATAACTCCTAAACTAGGCGTCTGCGGGGGTCATATTATGCACCAGAAAAAACTATTTCAAAACACTAAAATGGCAATAACTCCTAAACTAGGCGTCTGCGGGGGTCATATTATGCACCAGAAAAAAAACTATTTCAAAATACTAAAATGGCAATAACTCCTAAACTAGGCGTCTGCGGGGGTCATATTATGCACCAGAAAAAAACTATTTCAAAATACTAAAATGGCCATAACTCCTAAACTAGGCGTTTGCGGGGGTCATATTATGCAAAAGAAAAAACTATTTCAAAACACTAAAATGGTCATAACTCCTAAACTAGGCGTCTGCGGGGGTCATATTATGCACCAGAAAAAACTATTTCAAAACACTAAAATGGCTATAACTCCTAAACTAGGCGTCTGCGGGGGTCATATTATGCACCAGAAAAAACTATTTCAAAACACTAAAATTTCAATAACTCCTAAACTAGGCGTCTGCGGGGGTCATATTATGCACCAGAAAAAAACTATTTCAAAATACTAAAATGGCTATAACTCCTAAACTAGGCGTCTGCGGGGGTCATATTATGCACCAGAAAAAACTATTTCAAAACACTAAAATGGCAATAACTCCTAAACTAGGCGTCTGCGGGGGTCATATTACGCACCAGAAAAAACTATTTCAAAACACTAAAATGGCCATAACTCCTAAACTAGGCGTCTGCGGGGGTCATATTATGCACCAGAAAAAAACTATTTCAAAATACTAAAATGGCTATAACTCCTAAACTAGGCGTCTGCGGGGGTCATATTATGCACCAGAAAAAACTATTTCAAAACACTAAAATGGCTATAACTCCTAAACTAGGCGTCTGCGGGGGTCATATTATGCACCAGAAAAAACTATTTCAAAACACTAAAATGGCAATAACTCCTAACTAGGCGTCTGCGGGGGTCATATTATGCACCAGAAAAAAACTATTTCAAAATACTAAAATGGCTATAACTCCTAAACTAGGCGTCTGCGGGGGTCATATTATGCACCAGAAAAAAACTATTTCAAAACACTAAAATGGCCATAACTCCTAAACAAGGCGTTTGCGGGGGTCATATTATGCACCAGAAAAAACTATTTCAAAACACTAAAATGGTCATAACTCCTAAACTAGGCGTCTGCGGGGGTCATATTATGCACCAGAAAAAACTATTTCAAAACACTAAAATGGCCATAACTCCTAAACTAGGCGTCTGCGGGGGTCATATTATGCACCAGAAAAAAACTATTTCAAAATACTAAAATGGCTATAACTCCTAAACTAGGCGTCTGCGGGGGTCATATTATGCACCAGAAAAAACTATTTCAAAACACTAAAATGGCTATAACTCCTAAACTAGGCGTCTGCGGGGGTCATATTATGCACCAGAAAAAAACTATTTCAAAACACTAAAATGGCAATAACTCCTAAACTAGGCGTCTGCGGGGGTCATATTATGCACCAGAAAAAAACTATTTCAAAATACTAAAATGGCTATAACTCCTAAACTAGGCGTCTGCGGGGGTCATATTATGCACCAGAAAAAACTATTTCAAAACACTAAAATGGCAATAACTCCTAAACTAGGCGTCTGCGGGGGTCATATTATGCACCAGAAAAAAACTATTTCAAAATACTAAAATGGCTATAACTCCTAAACTAGGCGTCTGCGGGGGTCATATTATGCACCAGAAAAAACTATTTCAAAACACTAAAATGGCTATAACTCCTAAACTAGGCGTCTGCGGGGGTCATATTATGCACCAGAAAAAACTATTTCAAAACACTAAAATGGCAATAACTCCTAAACTAGGCGTCTGCGGGGGTCATATTATGCACCAGAAAAAAACTATTTCAAAATACTAAAATGGCTATAACTCCTAAACTAGGCGTCTGCGGGGGTCATATTATGCACCAGAAAAAAACTATTTCAAAATACTAAAATGGCCATAACTCCTAAACTAGGCGTTTGCGGGGGTCATATTATGCAAAAGAAAAAACTATTTCAAAACACTAAAATGGCCATAACTCCTAAACTAGGCGTCTGCGGGGGTCATATTATGCACCAGAAAAAACTATTTCAAAACACTAAAATGGCCATAACTCCTAAACTAGGCGTCTGCGGGGGTCATATTATGCACCAGAAAAAAACTATTTCAAAATACTAAAATGGCTATAACTCCTAAACTAGGCGTCTGCGGGGGTCATATTATGCACCAGAAAAAACTATTTCAAAACACTAAAATGGCTATAACTCCTAAACTAGGCGTCTGCGGGGGTCATATTATGCACCAGAAAAAACTATTTCAAAACACTAAAATGGCCATAACTCCTAAACTAGGCGTCTGCGGGGGTCATATTATGCACCAGAAAAAACTATTTCAAAACACTAAAATGGCCATAACTCCTAAACTAGGCGTCTGCGGGGGTCATATTATGCACCAGAAAAAAACTATTTCAAAATACTAAAATGGCTATAACTCCTAAACTAGGCGTCTGCGGGGGTCATATTATGCACCAGAAAAAAACTATTTCAAAACACTAAAATGGCTATAACTCCTAAACTAGGCGTCTGCGGGGGTCATATTATGCACCAGAAAAAACTATTTCAAAACACTAAAATGGCAATAACTCCTAAACTAGGCGTCTGCGGGGGTCATATTATGCACCAGAAAAAAACTATTTCAAAATACTAAAATGGCTATAACTCCTAAACTAGGCGTCTGCGGGGGTCATATTATGCACCAGAAAAAACTATTTCAAAACACTAAAATGGCAATAACTCCTAAACTAGGCGTCTGCGGGGGTCATATTACGCACCAGAAAAAACTATTTCAAAACACTAAAATGGCCATAACTCCTAAACTAGGCGTCTGCGGGGGTCATATTATGCACCAGAAAAAACTATTTCAAAACACTAAAATGGCCATAACTCCTAAACTAGGCGTCTGCGGGGGTCATATTATGCACCAGAAAAAAACTATTTCAAAATACTAAAATGGCTATAACTCCTAAACTAGGCGTCTGCGGGGGTCATATTATGCACCAGAAAAAACTATTTCAAAACACTAAAATGGCTATAACTCCTAAACTAGGCGTCTGCGGGGGTCAAATTATGCACCAGAAAAAAACTATTTCAAAATACTAAAATGGCTATAACTCCTAAACTAGGCGTCTGCGGGGGTCATATTATGCACCAGAAAAAACTATTTCAAAACACTAAAATGGCAATAACTCCTAAACTAGGCGTCTGCGGGGGTCATATTATGCACCAGAAAAAAACTATTTCAAAATACTAAAATGGCTATAACTCCTAAACTAGGCGTCTGCGGGGGTCATATTATGCACCAGAAAAAACTATTTCAAAACACTAAAATGGCCATAACTCCTAAACTAGGCGTCTGCGGGGGTCATATTATGCACCAGAAAAAAACTATTTCAAAACACTAAAATGGCTATAACTCCTAAACTAGGCATCTGCGGGGGTCATATTATGCACCAGAAAAAACTATTTCAAAACACTAAAATGGCCAGAACTCCTAAACTAGGCGTCTGCGGGGGTCATATTATGCACCAGAAAAAACTATTTCAAAACACTAAAATGGCTATAACTCCTAAACTAGGCGTCTGCGGGGGTCATATTATGCACCAGAAAAGAACTATTTCAAAACACTAAAATGGCCATAACTCCTAAACTAGGCGTCTGCGGGGGTCATATTATGCACCAGAAAAAACTATTTCAAAACACTAAAATGGCCATAACTCCTAAACTAGGCGTCTGCGGGGGTCATATTATGCACCAGAAAAAACTATTTCAAAACACTAAAATGGCCATAACTCCTAAACTAGGCGTCTGCGGGGGTCATATTATGCACCAGAAAAAACTATTTCAAAACACTAAAATGGCCATAACTCCTAAACTAGGCGTCTGCGGGGGTCATATTAAGCACCAGAAAAAACTATTTCAAAACACTAAAATGGCCATAACTCCGACACTAGGCGTTTGCGGGGGTCATATTATGCACCAGAAAAAACTATTTCAAAACACTAAAATGGCCATAACTCCTAAACTAGGCGTCTGCGGGGGTCATATTATGCACCAGAAAAAACTATTTCAAAACACTAAAATGGCTATAACTCCTAAACTAGGCGTCTGCGGGGGTCATTTTATGCACCAGAAAAAAACTATTTCAAAACACTAAAATGGCCATAACTCCTAAACTAGGCGTCTGCGGGGGTCATATTATGCACCAGAAAAAACTGTTTCAAAACACTAAAATGGCCATAACTCCTAAACTAGGCGTCTGCGGGGGTCATATTATGCACCAGAAAAAAACTATTTCAAAACACTAAAATGGCCATAACTCCTAAACTAGGCGTCTGCGGGGGTCATATTATGCACCAGAAAAAAACTATTTCAAAACACTAAAATGGCCATAACTCCTAAACTAGGCGTCTGCGGGGGTCATATTATGCACCAGAAAAAACTATTTCAAAACACTAAAATGGCTATAACTCCTGAACTAGGCGTCTGCGGGGGTCATATTATGCACCAGAAAAAAACTATTTCAAAACACTAAAATGGCTATAACTCCTAAACTAGGCGTCTGCGGGGGTCATATTATGTACCAGAAAAAACTATTTCAAAACACTAAAATGGTCATAACTCCTAAACTAGGCGTCTGCGGGGGTCATATTATGCACCAGAAAAGAACTATTTCAAAACACTAAAATGGCCATAACTCCTAAACTAGGCGTCTGCGGGGGTCATATTATGCACCAGAAAAAACTATTTCAAAACACTAAAATGGCCATAACTCCTAAACTAGGCGTCTGCGGGGGTCATATTATGCACCAGAAAAAACTATTTCAAAACACTAAAATGGCCATAACTCCTAAACTAGGCGTCTGCGGGGGTCATATTAAGCACCAGAAAAAACTATTTCAAAACACTAAAATGGCCATAACTCCTAAACTAGGCGTTTGCGGGGGTCATATTATGCAAAAGAAAAAACTATTTCAAAACACTAAAATGGTCATAACTCCTAAACTAGGCGTCTGCGGGGGTCATATTATGCACCAGAAAAAACTGTTTCAAAACACTAAAATGGCTATAACTCCTTAACTAGGCGTCTGCGGGGGTCATGATATGCACCAGAAAAAACTATTTCAAAACACTAAAATGGCTATAACTCCTAAACTAGGCGTCTGCGGGGGTCATATTATGCACCAGAAAAAAACTATTTCAAAACACTAAAATGGCTATAACTCCTAAACTAGGCGTCTGCGGGGGTCATATTATGCACCAGAAAAAAACTATTTCAAAACACTAAAATGGCTATAACTCCTAAACTAGGCGTCTGCGGGGGTCATATTATGCACCAGAAAAAACTATTTCAAAACACTAAAATGGCCATAACTCCTAAACTATGCGTTTGCGGGGGTCATATTATGCACCAGAAAAAACTATTTCAAAACACTAAAATGGTCATAACTCCTAAACTAGGCGTCTGCGGGGGTCATATTATGCACCAGAAAAAACTATTTCAAAACCCTAAAATGGCCATAACTCCTAAACTAGGCGTCTGCGGGGGTCATATTATGCACCAGAAAAAACTGTTTCAAAACACTAAAATGGCCATAACTCCTAAACTAGGCGTCTGCGGGGGTCATATTATGCACCAGAAAAAACTATTTCAAAACACTAAAATGGCCATAACTCCTAAACTAGGCGTCTGCGGGGGTCATATTATGCACCAGAAAAAAACTATTTCAAAACACTAAAAGGGCCATAACTCCTAAACTAGGCGTCTGCGGGGGTCATATTATGCACCAGAAAAAAACTATTTCAAAACACTAAAATGGCTATAACTCCTAAACTAGGCGTCTGCGGGGGTCATATTATGCACCAGAAAAAAACTATTTCAAAACACTAAAATGGCTATAACTCCTAAACTAGGCGTCTGCGGGGGTCATATTATGCACCAGAAAAAACTATTTCAAAACACTAAAATGGCTATAACTCCTAAACTAGGCGTCTGCGGGGGTCATTTTATGCACCAGAAAAAAACTATTTCAAAACACTAAAATGGCCATAACTCCTAAACTAGGCGTCTGCGGGGGTCATATTATGCACCAGAAAAAACTGTTTCAAAACACTAAAATGGCCATAACTCCTAAACTAGGCGTCTGCGGGGGTCATATTATGCACCAGAAAAAAACTATTTCAAAACACTAAAATGCCCATAACTCCTAAACTAGGCGTCTGCGGGGGTCATATTATGCACCAGAAAAAAACTATTTCAAAACACTAAAATGGCCATAACTCCTAAACTAGGCGTCTGCGGGGGTCATATTATGCACCAGAAAAAACTATTTCAAAACACTAAAATGGCTATAACTCCTAAACTAGGCGTCTGCGGGGGTCATATTATGCACCAGAAAAAACTATTTCAAAACACTAAAATGGCCATAACTCCTAAACTAGGCGTCTGCGGGGGTCATATTGGGCACTAGAAAAAACTATTTCAAAACACAAAAATGGCCAGAACTCCTAAACTAGGCGTCTGCGGGGGTCATATTATGCACCAGAAAAAAACTATTTCAAAACACTAAAATGGCTATAACTCCTAAACTAGGCGTCTGCGGGGGTCATATTATGCACCAGAAAAAACTATTTCAAAACACTAAAATGGCTATAACTCCTAAACTAGGCGTCTGCGGGGGTCATATTATGCACCAGAAAAAACTATTTCAAAACACTAAAATGGCCATAACTCCTAAACTAGGCGTCTGCGGGGGTCATATTGGGCACTAGAAAAAACTATTTCAAAACACAAAAATGGCCAGAACTCCTAAACTAGGCGTCTGCGGGGGTCATATTATGCACCAGAAAAAAACTATTTCAAAACACTAAAATGGCTATAACTCCTAAACTAGGCGTCTGGGGGGGGTCATATTATGCACCAGAAAAAACTATTTCAAAACACTAAAATGGTCATAACTCCTAAACTAGGCGTCTGCGGGGGTCATATTATGCACCAGAAAAAACTATTTCAAAACACTAAAATGGCCATAACTCCTAAACTAGGCGTCTGCGGGGGTCATATTATGCACCAGAAAAAACTGTTTCAAAACACTAAAATGGCCATAACTCCTAAACTAGGCGTCTGCGGGGGTCATATTATGCACCAGAAAAAAACTATTTCAAAACACTAAAATGGCTATAACTCCTAAACTAGGCGTCTGCGGGGGTCATATTATGCACCAGAAAAAACTATTTCAAAACACTAAAATGGCTATAACTCCTAAACTAGGCGTCTGCGGGGGTCATATTATGCACCAGAAAAAACTATTTCAAAACACTAAAATGGCCATAACTCCTAAACTAGGCGTCTGCGGGGGTCATATTATGCACCAGAAAAAACTGTTTCAAAACACTAAAATGGCCATAACTCCTAAACTAGGCGTCTGCGGGGGTCATATTATGCACCAGAAAAAACTATTTCAAAACACTAAAATGGCCATAACTCCTAAACTAGGCGTCTGCGGGGGTCATATTATGCACCAGAAAAAAACTATTTCAAAACACTAAAATGACCATAACTCCTAAACTAGGCGTCTGCGGGGGTCATATTATGCACCAGAAAAAACTATTTCAAAACACTAAAATGGCCATAACTCCTAAACTAGGCGTCTGCGGGGGGTCATATTATGCACCAGAAAAAAACTATTTCAAAACACTAAAATGACCATAACTCCTAAACTAGGCGTCTGCGGGGGTCATATTATGCACCAGAAAAAACTATTTCAAAACACTAAAATGGCCATATCTCCTAAACTAGGCGTCTGCGGGGGTCATATTATGCACCAGAAAAAACTATTTCAAAACACTAAAATGGCTATAACTCCTAAACTAGGCGTCTGCGGGGGTCATATTATGCACCAGAAAAAAACTATTTCAAAACACTAAAATGGCTATAACTCCTAAACTAGGCGTCTGCGGGGGTCATATTATGTACCAGAAAAAACTATTTCAAAACACTAAAATGGCAATAACTCCTAAACTAGGCGTCTGCGGGGGTCATATTATGCACCAGAAAAAAACTATTTCAAAACACTAAAATGGCCATAACTCCTAAACTAGGCGTCTGCGGGGGTCATATTATGCACCAGAAAAAACTATTTCAAAACACTAAAATGGCCATAACTCCTAAACTAGGCGTCTGCGGGGGTCATATTATGCACCAGAAAAAACTATTTCAAAACACTAAAATGGCCATAACTCCTAAACTAGGCGTCTGCGGGGGTCATATTATGCACCAGAAAAAACTATTTCAAAACACTAGAATGGCCATAACTCCTAAACTAGGCGTCTGCGGGGGTCATATTAAGCACCAGAAAAAACTATTTCAAAACACTAAAATGGCCATAACTCCTAAACTAGGCGTTTGCGGGGGTCATATTATGCAAAAGAAAAAACTATTTCAAAACACTAAAATGGTCATAACTCCTAAACTAGGCGTCTGCGGGGGTCATATTATGCACCAGAAAAAACTGTTTCAAAACACTAAAATGGCTATAATTCCTAAACTAGGCGTCTGCGGGGGTCATGTTATGCACCAGAAAAAACTATTTCAAAACACTAAAATGGCTATAACTCCAAAACTAGGCGTCTGCGGGGGTCATATTATGCACCAGAAAAAAACCATTTCAAAACACTAAAATGGCCATAACTCCTAAACTAGGCGTCTGCGGGGGTCATATTATGCACCAGAAAAAAATTATTTCAAAACACTAAAATGGCTATAACTCCTAAACTAGGCGTCTGCGGGGGTCATATTATGCACCAGAAAAAACTGTTTCAAAACACTAAAATGGCCATAACTCCTAAACTAGGCGTCTGCGGGGGTCATATTATGCACCAGAAAAAAACTATTTCAAAACACTAAAATGGCTATAACTCCTAAACTAGGCGTCTGCGGGGGTCATATTATGCACCAGAAAAAACTATTTCAAAACACTAAAATGGCCATAACTCCTAAACTAGGCGTCTGCGGGGGTCATATTATGCACCAGAAAAAACTATTTCAAAACACTAAAATGGCCATAACTCCTAAACTAGGCGTCTGCGGGGGTCATATTATGCACCAGAAAAAAACCATTTCAAAACACTAAAATGGCCATAACTCCTAAACTAGGCGTCTGCGGGGGTCATATTATGCACCAGAAAAAACTATTTCAAAACACTAAAATGGCCATAACTCCTAAACTAGGCGTCTGCGGGGGTCATATTATGCACCAGAAAAAACTATTTCAAAACACTAAAATGGCCATAACTCCTAAACTAGGCGTCTGCGGGGGTCATATTATGCACCAGAAAAAAACTATTTCAAAACACTAAAATGACCATAACTCCTAAACTAGGCGTCTGCGGGGGTCATATTATGCACCAGAAAAAACTATTTCAAAACACTAAAATGGCCATATCTCCTAAACTAGGCGTCTGCGGGGGTCATATTATGCACCAGAAAAAACTATTTCAAAACACTAAAATGGCTATAACTCCTAAACTAGGCGTCTGCGGGGGTCATATTATGCACCAGAAAAAAACTATTTCAAAACACTAAAATGGCTATAACTCCTAAACTAGGCGTCTGCGGGGGTCATATTATGTACCAGAAAAAACTATTTCAAAACACTAAAATGGCAATAACTCCTAAACTAGGCGTCTGCGGGGGTCATATTATGCACCAGAAAAAAACTATTTCAAAACACTAAAATGGCCATAACTCCTAAACTAGGCGTCTGCGGGGGTCATATTATGCACCAGAAAAAACTATTTCAAAACACTAAAATGGCCATAACTCCTAAACTAGGCGTCTGCGGGGGTCATATTATGCACCAGAAAAAACTATTTCAAAACACTAAAATGGCCATAACTCCTAAACTAGGCGTCTGCGGGGGTCATATTATGCACCAGAAAAAACTATTTCAAAACACTAGAATGGCCATAACTCCTAAACTAGGCGTCTGCGGGGGTCATATTAAGCACCAGAAAAAACTATTTCAAAACACTAAAATGGCCATAACTCCTAAACTAGGCGTTTGCGGGGGTCATATTATGCAAAAGAAAAAACTATTTCAAAACACTAAAATGGTCATAACTCCTAAACTAGGCGTCTGCGGGGGTCATATTATGCACCAGAAAAAACTGTTTCAAAACACTAAAATGGCTATAATTCCTAAACTAGGCGTCTGCGGGGGTCATGTTATGCACCAGAAAAAACTATTTCAAAACACTAAAATGGCTATAACTCCAAAACTAGGCGTCTGCGGGGGTCATATTATGCACCAGAAAAAAACTATTTCAAAACACTAAAATGGCTATAACTCCTAAACTAGGCGTCTGCGGGGGTCATATTATGCACCAGAAAAAACTATTTCAAAACACTAAAATGGCTATAACTCCTAAACTAGGCGTCTGCGGGGGTCATATTATGCACCAGAAAAAAACTATTTCAAAACACTAAAATGGCCATAACTCCTAAACTAGGCGTCTGCGGGGGTCATATTATGCACCAGAAAAAACTATTTCAAAACACTAAAATGGCCATAACTCCTAAACTAGGCGTCTGCGGGGGTCATATTATGCACCAGTAAAAACTATTTCAAAACACTAAAATGGCCATAACTCCTAAACTAGGCGTTTGCGGGGGTCATATTATGCACCAGAAAAAACTATTTCAAAACACTAAAATGGTCATAACTCCTAAACTAGGCGTCTGCGGGGGTCATATTATGCACCAGAAAAAACTATTTCAAAACACTAAAATGGCCATAACTCCTAAACTAGGCGTTTGCGGGGGTCATATTATGCACCAGAAAAAACTATTTCAAAACACTAAAATGGTCATAACTCCTAAACTAGGCGTCTGCGGGGGTCATATTATGCACCAGAAAAAACTATTTCAAAACACTAAAATGGCCATAACTCCTAAACTAGGCGTCTGCGGGGGTCATATTATGCACCAGAAAAAACTGTTTCAAAACACTAAAATGGCCATAACTCCTAAACTAGGCGTCTGCGGGGGTCATATTATGCACCAGAAAAAACTATTTCAAAACACTAAAATGGCCATAACTCCTAAACTATTCGTCTGCGGGGGTCATATTATGCACCAGAAAAAAACTATTTCAAAACACTAAAATGGCCATAACTCCTAAACTAGGCGTCTGCGGGGGTCATATTATGCACCAGAAAAAACTATTTCAAAACACTAAAATGGGTATAACTCCTAAACTAGGCGTCTGCGGTGGTCATATTATGCACCAGAAAAAACTATTTCAAAACACTAAAATGGCCATAACTCCTAAACTAGGCGTCTGCGGGGGTCATATTATGCACCAGAAAAAACTATTTCAAAACACTAAAATGGCTATAACTCCTAAACTAGGCGTCTGCGGGGGTCATTTTATGCACCAGAAAAAAACTATTTCAAAACACTAAAATGGCCATAACTCCTAAACTAGGCGTCTGCGGGGGTCATATTATGCACCAGAAAAAAACTATCTCAAAACACTAAAATGGCCATAACTCCTAAACTAGGCGTCTGCGGGGGTCATATTATGCACCAGAAAAAAACTATTTCAAAACACTAAAATGGCTATAACTCCTAAACTAGGCGTCTGCGGGGGTCATATTATGCACCAGAAAAAAACTATTTAAAAACACTAAAATGGCTATAACTCCTAAACTAGGCGTCTGCGGGGGTCATATTATGCACCAGAAAAAACTATTTCAAAACACTAAAATGGCTATAACTCCTAAACTAGGCGTCTGCGGGGGTCATTTTATGCACCAGAAAAAACTATTTCAAAACACTAAAATGGCCATAACTCCTAAACTAGGCGTTTGCGGGGGTCATATTATGCAAAAGAAAAAACTATTTCAAAACACTAAAATGGTCATAACTCCTAAACTAGGCGTCTGCGGGGGTCATATTATGCACCAGAAAAAAACTATTTCAAAACACTAAAATGGCTATAACTCCTAAACTAGACGTCTGCGGGGGTCATATTATGCACCAGAAAAAACTGTTTCAAAACACTAAAATGGCCATAACTCCTAAACTAGGCGTCTGCGGGGGTCATATTATGCACCAGAAAAAACTATTTCAAAACACTAAAATGGCCATAACTCCTAAACTAGGCGTCTGCGGGGGTCATATTATGCACCAGAAAAAAAACTATTTCAAAACACTAAAATGGCTATAACTCCTAAACTAGACGTCTGCGGGGGTCATATTATGCACCAGAAAAAACTGTTTCAAAACACTGAAATGGCCATAACTCCTAAACTAGGCGTCTGCGGGGGTCATATTATGCACCAGAAAAAACTATTTCAAAACACTAAAATGGCCATAACTCCTAAACTAGGCGTCTGCGGGGGTCATATTATGCACCAGAAAAAACTATTTCAAAACACTAAAATGGCTATAACTCCTAAACTAGGCGTCTGCGGGGGTCATTTTATGCACCAGAAAAAAACTATTTCAAAACACTAAAATGGCCATAACTCCTAAACTAGGCGTCTGCGGGGGTCATATTATGCACCAGAAAAAAACTATCTCAAAACACTAAAATGGCCATAACTCCTAAACTAGGCGTCTGCGGGGGTCATATTATGCACCAGAAAAAAACTATTTCAAAACACTAAAATGGCTATAACTCCTAAACTAGGCGTCTGCGGGGGTCATATTATGCACCAGAAAAAACTATTTCAAAACACTAAAATGGCTATAACTCCTAAACTAGGCGTCTGCGGGGGTCATTTTATGCACCAGAAAAAACTATTTCAAAACACTAAAATGGCCATAACTCCTAAACTAGGCGTTTGCGGGGGTCATATTATGCAAAAGAAAAAACTATTTCAAAACACTAAAATGGTCATAACTCCTAAACTAGGCGTCTGCGGGGGTCATATTATGCACCAGAAAAAAACTATTTCAAAACACTAAAATGGCTATAACTCCTAAACTAGACGTCTGCGGGGGTCATATTATGCACCAGAAAAAACTGTTTCAAAACACTAAAATGGCCATAACTCCTAAACTAGGCGTCTGCGGGGGTCATATTATGCACCAGAAAAAACTATTTCAAAACACTAAAATGGCCATAACTCCTAAACTAGGCGTCTGCGGGGGTCATATTATGCACCAGAAAAAAACTATTTCAAAACACTAAAATGGCTATAACTCCTAAACTAGACGTCTGCGGGGGTCATATTATGCACCAGAAAAAACTGTTTCAAAACACTGAAATGGCCATAACTCCTAAACTAGGCGTCTGCGGGGGTCATATTATGCACCAGAAAAAACTATTTCAAAACACTAAAATGGCCATAACTCCTAAACTAGGCGTCTGCGGGGGTCATATTATGCACCAGAAAAAACTGTTTCAAAACACTAAAATGGCCATAACTCCTAAACTAGGCGTCTGCGGGGGTCATATTATGCACCAGAAAAAACTATTTCAAAACACTAAAATGGCTATAACTCCTAAACTAGGCGTCTGCGGGGGTCATATTATGCACCAGAAAAAAACTATTTCAAAACACTAAAATGGCTATAACTCCTAAACTAGGCGTCTGCGGGGGTCATATTATGCACCAGAAAAAACTATTTCAAAACACTAAAATGGCCATAACTCCTAAACTAGGCGTCTGCGGGGGTCATATTATGCACCAGAAAAAACTATTTCAAACACTAAAATGGCCATAACTCCTAAACTAGGCGTCTGCGGGGGTCATATTATGCACCAGAAAAAACTGTTTCAAAACACTAAAATGGCCATAACTCCTAAACTAGGCGTCTGCGGGGGTCATATTATGCACCAGAAAAAACTATTTCAAAACACTAAAATGGCTATAACTCCTAAACTAGGCGTCTGCGGGGGTCATATTATGCACCAGAAAAAAACTATTTCAAAACACTAAAATGGCTATAACTCCTAAACTAGGCGTCTGCGGGGGTCATATTATGCACCAGAAAAAACTATTTCAAAACACTAAAATGGCCATAACTCCTAAACTAGGCGTCTGCGGGGGTCATATTATGCACCAGAAAAAAACTATTTCAAAACACTAAAATGGCCATAACTCCTAAACTAGGCGTCTGCGGGGGTCATATTATGCACCAGAAAAAACTATTTCAAAACACTAAAATGGCTATAACTCCTAAACTAGGCGTCTGCGGGGGTCATATTATGCACCAGAAAAAAACTATTTCAAAACACTAAAATGGCCATAACTCCTAAACTAGGCGTCTGCGGGGGTCATATTATGCACCAGAAAAAAACTATTTCAAAACACTAAAATGGCTATAACTCCTAAACTAGGCGTCTGCGGGGGTCATATTATGCACCAGAAAAAAACTATTTCAAAGCACTAAAATGGCTATAACTCCTAAACTAGGCGTCTGCGGGGGTCATATTATGCACCAGAAAAAACTATTTCAAAACACTAAAATGGCCATAACTCCTAAACTAGGCGCCTGCGGGGGTCATATTATGCACCAGAAAAAACTATTTCAAAACACTAAAATGGTCATAACTCCTAAACTAGGCGTCTGCGGGGGTCATATTATGCACCAGAAAAAACAATTTCAAAACACTAAAATGGCCATAACTCCTAAACTAGGCGTCTGCGGGGGTCATATTATGCACCAGAAAAAAACTATTTCAAAACACTAAAATGGCTATAACTCCTAAACTAGGCGTCTGCGGGGGTCATATTATGCACCAGAAAAAACTATTTCAAAACACTAAAATGGCTATAACTCCTAAACTAGGCGTCTGCGGGGGTCATTTTATGCACCAGAAAAAAACTATTTCAAAACACTAAAATGGCCATAACTCCTAAACTAGGCGTCTGCGGGGGTCATATTATGCACCAGAAAAAACTATTTCAAAACACTAAAATGGCCATAACTCCTAAACTAGGCGTCTGCGGGGGTCATATTATGCACCAGAAAAAACTATTTCAAAACACTAAAATGGCCATAACTCCTAAACTAGGCGTCTGCGGGGGTCATATTATGCAGCAGAAAAAACTATTTCAAAACACTAAAATGGCCATAACTCCTAAACTAGGCGTCTGCGGGGGTCATATTATGCACCAGAAAAAAACTATTTCAAAACACTAAAATGGCCATAACTCCTAAACTAGGCGTCTGCGGGGGTCATATTATGCACCAGAAAAAAACTATTTCAAAACACTAAAATGGCCATAACTCCTAAACTAGGCGTCTGCGGGGGTCATATTATGCACCAGAAAAAAACTATTTCAAAACACTAAAATGGCCATAACTCCTAAACTAGGCGTCTGCGGGGGTCATATTATGCACCAGAAAAAACTATTTCAAAACACTAAAATGGCCATAACTCCTAAACTAGGCGTCTGCGGGGGTCATATTATGCACCAGAAAAAACTATTTCAAAACACTAAAATGGCCACAACTCCTAAACTAGGCGTCTGAGGGGGTCATATTATGCACCAGAAAAAACTATTTCAAAACACTAAAATGGCTATAACTCCTAAACTAGGCGTCTGCGGGGGTCATATTATGCACCAGAAAAAAACTATTTCAAAACACTAAAATGGCTATAACTCCTAAACTAGGCGTCTGCGGGGGTCATATTATGCACCAGAAAAAACTATTTCAAAACACTAAAATGGCCATAACTCCTAAACTAGGCGTCTGCGGGGGTCATATTATGCACCAGAAAAAAACTATTTCAAAACACTAAAATGGCCATAACTCCTAAACTAGGCGTCTGCGGGGGTCATATTATGCACCAGAAAAAAACTATTTCAAAACACTAAAATGGCTATAACTCCTAAACTAGGCGTCTGCGGGGGTGATATGATGCACCAGAAAAAAACTATTTCAAAACACTAAAATGGCTATAACTCCTAAACTAGGCGTCTGCGGGGGTCATATTATGCACCAGAAAAAACTATTTCAAAACACTAAAATGGCTATAACTCCTAAACTAGGCGTCTGCGGGGGTCATATTATGCACCAGAAAAAACTATTTCAAAACACTAAAATGGCTATAACTCCTAAACTAGGCGTCTGCGGGGGTCATATTATGCACCAGAAAAAACTATTTCAAAACACTAAAATGGCTATAACTCCTAAACTAGGCGTCTGCGGGGGTCATATTATGCACCAGAAAAAACTATTTCAAAACACTAAAATGGCCATAACTCCTAAACTAGGCGTCTGCGGGGGTCATATTATGCACCAGAAAAAAACTATTTCAAAACACTAAAATGGCCACAACTCCTAAACTAGGCGTCTGCGGGGGTCATATTATGCACCAGAAAAAAACTATTTCAAAACACTAAAATGGCTATAACTCCTAAACTAGGCGTCTGCGGGGGTCATATTATGCACCAGAAAAAACTATTTCAAAACACTAAAATGGCCATAACTCCTAAACTAGGCGTCTGCGGGGGTCATATTATGCACCAGAAAAAACTATTTCAAAACACTAAAATGGCCATAACTCCTAAACTAGGCGTCTGCGGGGGTCATATTATGCACCAGAAAAAAACTATTTCAAAACACTAAAATGGCCACAACTCCTAAACTAGGCGTCTGCGGGGGTCATATTATGCACCAGAAAAAAACTATTTCAAAACACTAAAATGGCCATAACTCCTAAACTAGGCGTCTGCGGGGGTCATATTATGCACCAGAAAAAACTATTTCAAAACACTAAAATGGCCATAACTCCTAAACTAGGCGTCTGCGGGGGTCATAGTATGCACCAGAAAAAACTATTTCAAAACACTAAAATGGCCATAACTCCTAAACTAGGCGTCTGTGGGGGTCATATTATGCACCAGAAAAAACTATTTCAAAACACTAAAATGGCCATAACTCCTAAACTAGGCGTCGGCCGGGGTCATATTATGCACCAGAAAAAAACTATTTCAAAACACTAAAATGGCCATAACTCCTAAACTAGGCGTCTGCGGGGGTCATATTATGCACCAGAAAAAACTATTTCAAAACACTAAAATGGCCATAACTCCTAAACTAGGCGCCTGCGGGGGTCATATTATGCACCAGAAAAAACTATTTCAAAACACTAAAATGGCTATAACTCCTAAACTAGGCGTCTGCGGGGGTCATATTATGCACCAGAAAAAACTATTTCAAAACACTAAAATGGCCATAACTCCTAAACTAGGCGTCTGCGGGGGTCATATTATGCACCAGAAAAAACTATTTCAAAACACTAAAATGGCCATAACTCCTAAACTAGGCGTCTGCGGGGGTCATATTATGCACCAGAAAAAAACTATTTCAAAACACTAAAATGGCCATAACTCCTAAACTAGGCGTCTGCGGGGGTCATATTATGCACCAGAAAAAACTATTTCAAAACACTAAAATGGGTATAACTCCTAAACTAGGCGTCTGCGGGGGTCATATTATGCACCAGAAAAAACTATTTCAAAACACTAAAATGGCCATAACTCCTAAATTAGGCGTCTGCGGGGGTCATATTATGCACCAGAAAAAACTATTTCAAAACACTAAAATGGCTATAACTCCTAAACTAGGCGTCTGCGGGGGTCATTTTATGCACCAGAAAAAAACTATTTCAAAACACTAAAATGGCCATAACTCCTAAACTAGGCGTCTGCGGGGGTCATATTATGCACCAGAAAAAAACTATTTCAAAACACTAAAATGGCTATAACTCCTAAACTAGGCGTCTGCGGGGGTCATATTATGCACCAGAAAAAAACTATTTCAAAACACTAAAATGGCTATAACTCCTAAACTAGGCGTCTGCGGGGGTCATATTATGCACCAGAAAAAACTATTTCAAAACACTAAAATGGCTATAACTCCTAAACTAGGCGTCTGCGGGGGTCATTTTATGCACCAGAAAAAACTATTTCAAAACACTAAAATGGCCATAACTCCTAAACTAGGCGTTTGCGGGGGTCATATTATGCAAAAGAAAAAACTATTTCAAAACACTAAAATGGTCATAACTCCTAAACTAGGCGTCTGCGGGGGTCATATTATGCACCAGAAAAAAACTATTTCAAAACACTAAAATGGCTATAACTCCTAAACTAGACGTCTGCGGGGGTCATATTATGCACTAGAAAAAACTGTTTCAAAACACTAAAATGGCCATAACTCCTAAACTAGGCGTCTGCGGGGGTCATATTATGCACCAGAAAAAACTATTTCAAAACACTAAAATGGCCATAACTCCTAAACTAGGCGTCTGCGGGGGTCATATTATGCACCAGAAAAAAACTATTTCAAAACACTAAAATGGCTATAACTCCTAAACTAGACGTCTGCGGGGGTCATATTATGCACCAGAAAAAACTGTTTCAAAACACTGAAATGGCCATAACTCCTAAACTAGGCGTCTGCGGGGGTCATATTATGCACCAGAAAAAACTATTTCAAAACACTAAAATGGCCATAACTCCTAAACTAGGCGTCTGCGGGGGTCATATTATGCACCAGAAAAAAACTATCTCAAAACACTAAAATGGCCATAACTCCTAAACTAGGCGTCTGCGGGGGTCATATTATGCACCAGAAAAAAACTATTTCAAAACACTAAAATGGCTATAACTCCTAAACTAGGCGTCTGCGGGGGTCATATTATGCACCAGAAAAAAACTATTTCAAAACACTAAAATGGCTATAACTCCTAAACTAGGCGTCTGCGGGGGTCATATTATGCACCAGAAAAAACTATTTCAAAACACTAAAATGGCTATAACTCCTAAACTAGGCGTCTGCGGGGGTCATTTTATGCACCAGAAAAAACTATTTCAAAACACTAAAATGGCCATAACTCCTAAACTAGGCGTCTGCGGGGGTCATATTATGCACCAGAAAAAAACTATCTCAAAACACTAAAATGGCCATAACTCCTAAACTAGGCGCCTGCGGGGGTCATATTATGCACCAGAAAAAAACTATTTCAAAACACTAAAATGGCTATAACTCCTAAACTAGGCGTCTGCGGGGGTCATTTTATGCACCAGAAAAAAACTATTTCAAAACACTAAAATGGCCATAACTCCTAAACTAGGCGTCTGCGGGGGTCATATTATGCACCAGAAAAAACTATTTCAAAACACTAAAATGGCTATAACTCCTAAACTAGGCGTCTGCGGGGGTCATTTTATGCACCAGAAAAAACTATTTCAAAACACTAAAATGGCCATAACTCCTAAACTAGACGTCTGCGGGGGTCATATTATGCACCAGAAAAAACTGTTTCAAAACACTAAAATGGCCATAACTCCTAAACTAGGCGTCTGCGGGGGTCATATTATGCACCAGAAAAAACTATTTCAAAACACTAAAATGGCCATAACTCCTAAACTAGGCGTCTGCGGGGGTCATATTATGCACCAGAAAAAAACTATTTCAAAACACTAAAATGGCTATAACTCCTAAACTAGACGTCTGCGGGGGTCATATTATGCACCAGAAAAAACTGTTTCAAAACACTGAAATGGCCATAACTCCTAAACTAGGCGTCTGCGGGGGTCATATTATGCACCAGAAAAAAACTATTTCAAAACACTAAAATGGTCATAACTCCTAAACTAGGCGTCTGCGGGGGTCATATTATGCACCAGAAAAAACTATTTCAAAACACTAAAATGGCCATAACTCCTAAACTAGGCGTCTGCGGGGGTCATATTATGCACCAGAAAAAACTGTTTCAAAACACTAAAATGGCCATAACTCCTAAACTAGGCGTCTGCGGGGGTCATATTATGCACCAGAAAAAAATATTTCAAAACACTAAAATGGCTATAACTCCTAAACTAGGCGTCTGCGGGGGTCATATTATGCACCAGAAAAAAACTATTTCAAAACACTAAAATGGCTATAACTCCTAAACTAGGCGTCTGCGGGGGTCATATTATGCACCAGAAAAAACTATTTCAAAACACTAAAATGGGCATAACTCCTAAACTAGGCGTCTGCGGGGGTCATATTATGCACCAGAAAAAAACTATTTCAAAACACTAAAATGGCCATAACTCCTAAACTAGGCGTCTGCGGGGGTCATATTATGCACCAGAAAAAACTATTTCAAAACACTAAAATGGCTATAACTCCTAAACTAGGCGTCTGCGGGGGTCATATTATGCACCAGAAAAAAACTATTTCAAAACACTAAAATGGCCATAACTCCTAAACTAGGCGTCTGCGGGGGTCATATTATGCACCAGAAAAAAAATATTTCAAAACATTAAAATGGCTATAACTCCTAAACTAGGCGTCTGCGGGGGTCATATTATGCACCAGAAAAAAACTATTTCAAAGCACTAAAATGGCTATAACTCCTAAACTAGGCGTCTGCGGGGGTCATATTATGCACCAGAAAAAACTATTTCAAAACACTAAAATGGCCATAACTCCTAAACTAGGCGTCTGCGGGGGTCATATTATGCACCAGAAAAAAACTATTTCAAAACACTAAAATGGCTATAACTCCTAAACTAGACGTCTGCGGGGGTCATATTATGCACCAGAAAAAACTGTTTCAAAACACTGAAATGGCCATAACTCCTAAACTAGGCGTCTGCGGGGGTCATATTATGCACCAGAAAAAACTATTTCAAAACACTAAAATGGCTATAACTCCTAAACTAGGCGTCTGCGGGGGTCATTTTATGCACCAGAAAAAAACTATTTCAAAACACTAAAATGGCCATAACTCCTAAACTAGGCGTCTGCGGGGGTCATATTATGCACCAGAAAAAAACTATCTCAAAACACTAAAATGGCCATAACTCCTAAACTAGGCGCCTGCGGGGGTCATATTATGCACCAGAAAAAAACTATTTCAAAACACTAAAATGGCTATAACTCCTAAACTAGGCGTCTGCGGGGGTCATTTTATGCACCAGAAAAAAACTATTTCAAAACACTAAAATGGCCATAACTCCTAAACTAGGCGTCTGCGGGGGTCATATTATGCACCAGAAAAAACTATTTCAAAACACTAAAATGGCTATAACTCCTAAACTAGGCGTCTGCGGGGGTCATTTTATGCATCAGAAAAAACGATTTCAAAACACTAAAATGGCCATAACTCCTAAACTAGGCGTTTGCGGGGGTCATATTATGCAAAAGAAAAAACTATTTCAAAACACTAAAATGGTCATAACTCCTAAACTAGGCGTCTGCGGGGGTCATATTATGCACCAGAAAAAAACTATTTCAAAACACTAAAATGGCTATAACTCCTAAACTAGACGTCTGCGGGGGTCATATTATGCACCAGAAAAAACTGTTTCAAAACACTAAAATGGCCATAACTCCTAAACTAGGCGTCTGCGGGGGTCATATTATGCACCAGAAAAAACTATTTCAAAACACTAAAATGGCCATAACTCCTAAACTAGGCGTCTGCGGGGGTCATATTATGCACCAGAAAAAAACTATTTCAAAACACTAAAATAGCTATAACTCCTAAACTAGACGTCTGCGGGGGTCATATTATGCACCAGAAAAAACTGTTTCAAAACACTGAAATGGCCATAACTCCTAAACTAGGCGTCTGCGGGGGTCATATTATGCACCAGAAAAAACTATTTCAAAACACTAAAATGGCCATAACTCCTAAACTAGGCGTCTGCGGGGGTCATATTATGCACCAGAAAAAACTATTTCAAAACGCTAAAATGGCCATAACTCCTAAACTAGGCGTTTGCGGGGGTCATATTATGCACCAGAAAAAACTATTTCAAAACACTAAAATGGTCATAACTCCTAAAGTAGGCGTCTGCGGGGGTCATATTATGCACCAGAAAAAACTATTTCAAAACACTAAAATGGCCATAACTCCTAAACTAGGCGTCTGCGGGGGTCATATTATGCACCAGAAAAAACTGTTTCAAAACACTAAAATGGCCATAACTCCTAAACTAGGCGTCTGCGGGGGTCATATTATGCACCAGAAAAAACTATTTCAAAACACTAAAATGGCTATAACTCCTAAACTAGGCGTCTGCGGGGGTCATATTATGCACCAGAAAAAAACTATTTCAAAACACTAAAATGGCTATAACTCCTAAACTAGGCGTCTGCGGGGGTCATATTATGCACCAGAAAAAACTATTTCAAAACACTAAAATGGCCATAACTCCTAAACTAGGCGTCTGCGGGGGTCATATTATGCACCAGAAAAAAACTATTTCAAAACACTAAAATGGCCATAACTCCTAAACTAGGCGTCTGCGGGGGTCATATTATGCACCAGAAAAAAACTATTTCAAAACACTAAAATGGCCATAACTCCTAAACTAGGCGTCTGCGGGGGTCATATTATGCACCAGAAAAAAACTATTTCAAAACACTAAAATGGCTATAACTCCTAAACTAGGCGTCTGCGGGGGTCATATTATGCACCAGAAAAAAACTATTTCAAAGCACTAAAATGGCTATAACTCCTAAACTAGGCGTCTGCGGGGGTCATATTATGCACCAGAAAAAACTATTTCAAAACACTAAAATGGCCATAACTCCTAAACTAGGCGCCTGCGGGGGTCATATTATGCACCAGAAAAAACTATTTCAAAACACTAAAATGGCCATAACTCCTAAACTAGGCGTCTGCGGGGGTCATATTATGCACCAGAAAAAACAATTTCAAAACACTAAAATGGCCATAACTCCTAAACTAGGCGTCTGCGGGGGTCATATTATGCACCAGAAAAAAACTATTTCAAAACACTAAAATGGCTATAACTCCTAAACTAGGCGTCTGCGGGGGTCATATTATGCACCAGAAAAAACTATTTCAAAACACTAAAATGGCTATAACTCCTAAACTAGGCGTCTGCGGGGGTCATATTATGCACCAGAAAAAAACTATTTCAAAACACTAAAATGGCCATAACTCCTAAACTAGGCGTCTGCGGGGGTCATATTATGCACCAGAAAAAACTATTTCAAAACACTAAAATGGCCATAACTCCTAAACTAGGCGTCTGCGGGGGTCATATTATGCACCAGAAAAAACTATTTCAAAACACTAAAATGGCCATAACTCCTAAACTAGGCGTCTGCGGGGGTCATATTATGCACCAGAAAAAAACTATTTCAAAACACTAAAATGGCCATAACTCCTAAACTAGGCGTCTGCGGGGGTCATATTATGCACCAGAAAAAACTATTTCAAAACACTAAAATGGCCATAACTCCTAAACTAGGCGTCTGCGGGGGTCATATTATGCACCAGAAAAAACTATTTCAAAACACTAAAATGGCCATAACTCCTAAACTAGGCGTCTGCGGGGGTCATATTATGCACCAGAAAAAAACTATTTCAAAACACTAAAATGGCCATAACTCCTAAACTAGGCGTCTGCGGGGGTCATATTATGCACCAGAAAAAACTATTTCAAAACACTAAAATGGCCATAACTCCTAAACTAGGCGTCTGCGGGGGTCATATTATGCACCAGAAAAAACTATTTCAAAACACTAAAATGGCCATAACTCCTAAACTAGGCGTCTGCGGGGGTCATATTATGCACCAGAAAAAACTATTTCAAAACACTAAAATGGCC
>CAWYQB010000301.1:0-150277 GCA_963966105.1 Volucella zonaria | reverse complement strand
GAAAAATCAACTGAAAAATTTAATTTTCATAATAAATAAAGAAAAGTTGAAAGAAAAATGAAAAATCAACTGAAAAATTAAATTTTCATAATAAATAAAGAAAAGTTGAAAGAAAAATTTCGATATTTTTTTCAAAGTCAGAAATAGTCAGAAATAGTCAGAAATATAAAAAAATCAATTGGAAAAAATATAGTCCCGCTAGAATGCCATTTGCTGTTTGTGTGTTTAAAAGGTATATTATGAGAAGTGTAAAAATGAACAATTCCATAGAAGGTCAGATTATATGAGAAAAAAAATCGAAAATTTTTCTAAGTCCCAAAAATGAAGAATCAACTGAAAAATTTAATTTTCATAATAAATAAAGAAAAGTTGAAAGAAAAATGAAAAATCAACTGAAAAATTAAATTTTCATAATAAATAAAGAAAAGTTGAAAGAAAAATTTCGATATTTTTTTCAAAGTCAGAAATAGTCAGAAATATAAAAAAATCAATTGGAAAAAATATATATATGATTTTTAAGTGGAATTCATTTGAAATAGAGACTTCTCAATGAAACTGAGGTGTATGTCAAAAATTTTTTTTCTTGAAAATTTCGAAAATTTTTCTAAGTCCCGCTAGAATGCCATTTGCTGTTTGTGTGTTTAAAAGGTATATTATGAGAAGTGTAAAAATGAACAATTCCATAGAAGGTCAGATTATATGAGAAAAAAAATCGAAAATTTTTCTAAGTCCCAAAAATGAAAAATCAACTGAAAAATTTAATTTTCATAATAAATAAAGAAAAGTTGAAAGAAAAATGAAAAATCAACTGAAAAATTAAATTTTCATAATAAATAAAGAAAAGTTGAAAGAAAAATGAAAAATCAACTGAAAAATTAAATTTTCATAATAAATAAAGAAAAGTTGAAAGAAAAATTTCGATATTTTTTTCAAAGTCAGAAATATAAAAAAATCAATTTTTTTGATTTTTAAGTGAAATGCATTTGAAATAGAAACTTCTCAATGAAACTGAGGTGTATGTGAAAAATTTTTTTTCTTGAAAATTTCGAAAATTTTTCTAAGTCCCAAAAATGAAAAATCAACTGAAAAATTTAATTTTCATAATAAATAAAGAAAAGTTGAAAGAAAAATGAAAAATCAACTGAAAAATTAAATTTTCATAATAAATAAAGAAAAGTTGAAAGAAAAATTTCGATATTTTTTTCAAAGTCAGAAATAGTCAGAAATAGTCAGAAATATAAAAAAATCAATTGGAAAAAATATAGTCCCGCTAGAATGCCATTTGCTGTTTGTGTGTTTAAAAGGTATATTATGAGAAGTGTAAAAATGAACAATTCCATAGAAGGTCAGATTATATGAGAAAAAAAATCGAAAATTTTTCTAAGTCCCAAAAATGAAGAATCAACTGAAAAATTTAATTTTCATAATAAATAAAGAAAAGTTGAAAGAAAAATGAAAAATCAACTGAAAAATTAAATTTTCATAATAAATAAAGAAAAGTTGAAAGAAAAATTTCGATATTTTTTTCAAAGTCAGAAATAGTCAGAAATATAAAAAAATCAATTGGAAAAAATATAGTCCCGCTAGAATGCCATTTGCTGTTTGTGTGTTTAAAAGGTATATTATGAGAAGTGTAAAAATGAACAATTCCATAGAAGGTCAGATTATATGAGAAAAAAAATCGAAAATTTTTCTAAGTCCCAAAAATGAAAAATCAACTGAAAAATTTAATTTTCATAATAAATAAAGAAAAGTTGAAAGAAAAATGAAAAATCAACTGAAAAATTAAATTTTCATAATAAATAAAGAAAAGTTGAAAGAAAAATGAAAAATCAACTGAAAAATTAAATTTTCATAATAAATAAAGAAAAGTTGAAAGAAAAATTTCGATATTTTTTTCAAAGTCAGAAATATAAAAAAATCAATTTTTTTGATTTTTAAGTGAAATGCATTTGAAATAGAAACTTCTCAATGAAACTGAGGTGTATGTGAAAAATTTTTTTTCTTGAAAATTTCGAAAATTTTTCTAAGTCCCAAAAATGAAAAATCAACTGAAAAATTTAATTTTCATAATAAATAAAGAAAAGTTGAAAGAAAAATGAAAAATCAACTGAAAAATTAAATTTTCATAATAAATAAAGAAAAGTTGAAAGAAAAATTTCGATATTTTTTTCAAAGTCAGAAATAGTCAGAAATAGTCAGAAATATAAAAAAATCAATTGGAAAAAATATAGTCCCGCTAGAATGCCATTTGCTGTTTGTGTGTTTAAAAGGTATATTATGAGAAGTGTAAAAATGAACAATTCCATAGAAGGTCAGATTATATGAGAAAAAAAATCGAAAATTTTTCTAAGTCCCAAAAATGAAGAATCAACTGAAAAATTTAATTTTCATAATAAATAAAGAAAAGTTGAAAGAAAAATGAAAAATCAACTGAAAAATTAAATTTTCATAATAAATAAAGAAAAGTTGAAAGAAAAATGAAAAATCAACTGAAAAATTAAATTTTCATAATAAATAAAGAAAAGTTGAAAGAAAAATTTCGATATTTTTTTCAAAGTCAGAAATATAAAAAAATCAATTTTTTTGATTTTTAAGTGAAATGCATTTGAAATAGAAACTTCTCAATGAAACTGAGGTGTATGTGAAAAATTTTTTTTCTTGAAAATTTCGAAAATTTTTCTAAGTCCCAAAAATGAAAAATCAACTGAAAAATTTAATTTTCATAATAAATAAAGAAAAGTTGAAAGAAAAATGAAAAATCAACTGAAAAATTAAATTTTCATAATAAATAAAGAAAAGTTGAAAGAAAAATTTCGATATTTTTTTCAAAGTCAGAAATAGTCAGAAATAGTCAGAAATATAAAAAAATCAATTGGAAAAAATATAGTCCCGCTAGAATGCCATTTGCTGTTTGTGTGTTTAAAAGGTATATTATGAGAAGTGTAAAAATGAACAATTCCATAGAAGGTCAGATTATATGAGAAAAAAAATCGAAAATTTTTCTAAGTCCCAAAAATGAAGAATCAACTGAAAAATTTAATTTTCATAATAAATAAAGAAAGTTGAAAGAAAAATGAAAAATCAACTGAAAAATTAAATTTTCATAATAAATAAAGAAAAGTTGAAAGAAAAATTTCGATATTTTTTTCAAAGTCAGAAATAGTCAGAAATATAAAAAAATCAATTGGAAAAAATATATATATGATTTTTAAGTGGAATTCATTTGAAATAGAGACTTCTCAATGAAACTGAGGTGTATGTCAAAAATTTTTTTCTTGAAAATTTCGAAAATTTTTCTAAGTCCCGCTAGAATGCCATTTGCTGTTTGTGTGTTTAAAAGGTATATTATGAGAAGTGTAAAAATGAACAATTCCATAGAAGGTCAGATTATATGAGAAAAAAAATCGAAAATTTTTCTAAGTCCCAAAAATGAAAAATCAACTGAAAAATTTAATTTTCATAATAAATAAAGAAAAGTTGAAAGAAAAATGAAAAATCAACTGAAAAATTAAATTTTCATAATAAATAAAGAAAAGTTGAAAGAAAAATGAAAAATCAACTGAAAAATTAAATTTTCATAATAAATAAAGAAAAGTTGAAAGAAAAATTTCGATATTTTTTTCAAAGTCAGAAATATAAAAAAATCAATTTTTTTGATTTTTAAGTGAAATGCATTTGAAATAGAAACTTCTCAATGAAACTGAGGTGTATGTGAAAAATTTTTTTTCTTGAAAATTTCGAAAATTTTTCTAAGTCCCAAAAATGAAAAATCAACTGAAAAATTTAATTTTCATAATAAATAAAGAAAAGTTGAAAGAAAAATGAAAAATCAACTGAAAAATTAAATTTTCATAATAAATAAAGAAAAGTTGAAAGAAAAATTTCGATATTTTTTTCAAAGTCAGAAATAGTCAGAAATAGTCAGAAATATAAAAAAATCAATTGGAAAAAATATAGTCCCGCTAGAATGCCATTTGCTGTTTGTGTGTTTAAAAGGTATATTATGAGAAGTGTAAAAATGAACAATTCCATAGAAGGTCAGATTATATGAGAAAAAAAATCGAAAATTTTTCTAAGTCCCAAAAATGAAGAATCAACTGAAAAATTTAATTTTCATAATAAATAAAGAAAAGTTGAAAGAAAAATGAAAAATCAACTGAAAAATTAAATTTCATAATAAATAAAGAAAAGTTGAAAGAAAAATTTCGATATTTTTTTCAAAGTCAGAAATAGTCAGAAATATAAAAAAATCAATTGGAAAAAATATATATATGATTTTTAAGTGGAATTCATTTGAAATAGAGACTTCTCAATGAAACTGAGGTGTATGTCAAAAATTTTTTTTCTTGAAAATTTCGAAAATTTTTCTAAGTCCCGCTAGAATGCCATTTGCTGTTTGTGTGTTTAAAAGGTATATTATGAGAAGTGTAAAAATGAACAATTCCATAGAAGGTCAGATTATATGAGAAAAAAAATCGAAAATTTTTCTAAGTCCCAAAAATGAAAAATCAACTGAAAAATTTAATTTTCATAATAAATAAAGAAAAGTTGAAAGAAAAATGAAAAATCAACTGAAAAATTAAATTTTCATAATAAATAAAGAAAAGTTGAAAGAAAAATGAAAAATCAACTGAAAAATTAAATTTTCATAATAAATAAAGAAAAGTTGAAAGAAAAATTTCGATATTTTTTTCAAAGTCAGAAATATAAAAAAATCAATTTTTTTGATTTTTAAGTGAAATGCATTTGAAATAGAAACTTCTCAATGAAACTGAGGTGTATGTGAAAAATTTTTTTTCTTGAAAATTTCGAAAATTTTTCTAAGTCCCAAAAATGAAAAATCAACTGAAAAATTTAATTTTCATAATAAATAAAGAAAAGTTGAAAGAAAAATGAAAAATCAACTGAAAAATTAAATTTTCATAATAAATAAAGAAAAGTTGAAAGAAAAATTTCGATATTTTTTTCAAAGTCAGAAATAGTCAGAAATAGTCAGAAATATAAAAAAATCAATTGGAAAAAATATAGTCCCGCTAGAATGCCATTTGCTGTTTGTGTGTTTAAAAGGTATATTATGAGAAGTGTAAAAATGAACAATTCCATAGAAGGTCAGATTATATGAGAAAAAAAATCGAAAATTTTTCTAAGTCCCAAAAATGAAGAATCAACTGAAAAATTTAATTTTCATAATAAATAAAGAAAAGTTGAAAGAAAAATGAAAAATCAACTGAAAAATTAAATTTTCATAATAAATAAAGAAAAGTTGAAAGAAAAATTTCGATATTTTTTTCAAAGTCAGAAATAGTCAGAAATATAAAAAAATCAATTGGAAAAAATATAGTCCCGCTAGAATGCCATTTGCTGTTTGTGTGTTTAAAAGGTATATTATGAGAAGTGTAAAAATGAACAATTCCATAGAAGGTCAGATTATATGAGAAAAAAAATCGAAAATTTTTCTAAGTCCCAAAAATGAAAAATCAACTGAAAAATTTAATTTTCATAATAAATAAAGAAAAGTTGAAAGAAAAATGAAAAATCAACTGAAAAATTAAATTTTCATAATAAATAAAGAAAAGTTGAAAGAAAAATGAAAAATCAACTGAAAAATTAAATTTTCATAATAAATAAAGAAAAGTTGAAAGAAAAATTTCGATATTTTTTTCAAAGTCAGAAATATAAAAAAATCAATTTTTTTGATTTTTAAGTGAAATGCATTTGAAATAGAAACTTCTCAATGAAACTGAGGTGTATGTGAAAAATTTTTTTTCTTGAAAATTTCGAAAATTTTTCTAAGTCCCAAAAATGAAAAATCAACTGAAAAATTTAATTTTCATAATAAATAAAGAAAAGTTGAAAGAAAAATGAAAAATCAACTGAAAAATTAAATTTTCATAATAAATAAAGAAAAGTTGAAAGAAAAATTTCGATATTTTTTTCAAAGTCAGAAATAGTCAGAAATAGTCAGAAATATAAAAAAATCAATTGGAAAAAATATAGTCCCGCTAGAATGCCATTTGCTGTTTGTGTGTTTAAAAGGTATATTATGAGAAGTGTAAAAATGAACAATTCCATAGAAGGTCAGATTATATGAGAAAAAAATCGAAAATTTTTCTAAGTCCCAAAAATGAAGAATCAACTGAAAAATTTAATTTTCATAATAAATAAAGAAAAGTTGAAAGAAAAATGAAAAATCAACTGAAAAATTAAATTTTCATAATAAATAAAGAAAAGTTGAAAGAAAAATGAAAAATCAACTGAAAAATTAAATTTTCATAATAAATAAAGAAAAGTTGAAAGAAAAATTTCGATATTTTTTTCAAAGTCAGAAATATAAAAAAATCAATTTTTTGATTTTTAAGTGAAATGCATTTGAAATAGAAACTTCTCAATGAAACTGAGGTGTATGTGAAAAATTTTTTTTCTTGAAAATTTCGAAAATTTTTCTAAGTCCCAAAAATGAAAAATCAACTGAAAAATTTAATTTTCATAATAAATAAAGAAAAGTTGAAAGAAAAATGAAAAATCAACTGAAAAATTAAATTTTCATAATAAATAAAGAAAAGTTGAAAGAAAAATTTCGATATTTTTTTCAAAGTCAGAAATAGTCAGAAATAGTCAGAAATATAAAAAAATCAATTGGAAAAAATATAGTCCCGCTAGAATGCCATTTGCTGTTTGTGTGTTTAAAAGGTATATTATGAGAAGTGTAAAAATGAACAATTCCATAGAAGGTCAGATTATATGAGAAAAAAAAATCGAAAATTTTTCTAAGTCCCAAAAATGAAAAATCAACTGAAAAATTTAATTTTCATAATAAATAAAGAAAAGTTGAAAGAAAAATGAAAAATCAACTGAAAAATTAAATTTTCATAATAAATAAAGAAAAGTTGAAAGAAAAATTTCGATATTTTTTTCAAAGTCAGAAATAGTCAGAAATAGTCAGAAATATAAAAAAATCAATTGGAAAAAATATAGTCCCGCTAGAATGCCATTTGCTGTTTGTGTGTTTAAAAGGTATATTATGAGAAGTGTAAAAATGAACAATTCCATAGAAGGTCAGATTATATGAGAAAAAAAATCGAAAATTTTTCTAAGTCCCAAAAATGAAGAATCAACTGAAAAATTTAATTTTCATAATAAATAAAGAAAAGTTGAAAGAAAAATGAAAAATCAACTGAAAAATTAAATTTTCATAATAAATAAAGAAAAGTTGAAAGAAAAATGAAAAATCAACTGAAAAATTAAATTTTCATAATAAATAAAGAAAAGTTGAAAGAAAAATTTCGATATTTTTTTCAAAGTCAGAAATATAAAAAAATCAATTTTTTTGATTTTTAAGTGAAATGCATTTGAAATAGAAACTTCTCAATGAAACTGAGGTGTATGTGAAAAATTTTTTTTCTTGAAAATTTCGAAAATTTTTCTAAGTCCCAAAAATGAAAAATCAACTGAAAAATTTAATTTTCATAATAAATAAAGAAAAGTTGAAAGAAAAATGAAAAATCAACTGAAAAATTAAATTTTCATAATAAATAAAGAAAAGTTGAAAGAAAAATTTCGATATTTTTTTCAAAGTCAGAAATAGTCAGAAATAGTCAGAAATATAAAAAAATCAATTGGAAAAAATATAGTCCCGCTAGAATGCCATTTGCTGTTTGTGTGTTTAAAAGGTATATTATGAGAAGTGTAAAAATGAACAATTCCATAGAAGGTCAGATTATATGAGAAAAAAAATCGAAAATTTTTCTAAGTCCCAAAAATGAAGAATCAACTGAAAAATTTAATTTTCATAATAAATAAAGAAAAGTTGAAAGAAAAATGAAAAATCAACTGAAAAATTAAATTTTCATAATAAATAAAGAAAAGTTGAAAGAAAAATTTCGATATTTTTTTCAAAGTCAGAAATAGTCAGAAATATAAAAAAATCAATTGGAAAAAATATATATATGATTTTTAAGTGGAATTCATTTGAAATAGAGACTTCTCAATGAAACTGAGGTGTATGTCAAAAATTTTTTTTCTTGAAAATTTCGAAAATTTTTCTAAGTCCCGCTAGAATGCCATTTGCTGTTTGTGTGTTTAAAAGGTATATTATGAGAAGTGTAAAAATGAACAATTCCATAGAAGGTCAGATTATATGAGAAAAAAAATCGAAAATTTTTCTAAGTCCCAAAAATGAAAAATCAACTGAAAAATTTAATTTTCATAATAAATAAAGAAAAGTTGAAAGAAAAATGAAAAATCAACTGAAAAATTAAATTTTCATAATAAATAAAGAAAAGTTGAAAGAAAAATGAAAAATCAACTGAAAAATTAAATTTTCATAATAAATAAAGAAAAGTTGAAAGAAAAATTTCGATATTTTTTTCAAAGTCAGAAATATAAAAAAATCAATTTTTTTGATTTTTAAGTGAAATGCATTTGAAATAGAAACTTCTCAATGAAACTGAGGTGTATGTGAAAAATTTTTTTTCTTGAAAATTTCGAAAATTTTTCTAAGTCCCAAAAATGAAAAATCAACTGAAAAATTTAATTTTCATAATAAATAAAGAAAAGTTGAAAGAAAAATGAAAAATCAACTGAAAAATTAAATTTTCATAATAAATAAAGAAAAGTTGAAAGAAAAATTTCGATATTTTTTTCAAAGTCAGAAATAGTCAGAAATAGTCAGAAATATAAAAAAATCAATTGGAAAAAATATAGTCCCGCTAGAATGCCATTTGCTGTTTGTGTGTTTAAAAGGTATATTATGAGAAGTGTAAAAATGAACAATTCCATAGAAGGTCAGATTATATGAGAAAAAAAATCGAAAATTTTTCTAAGTCCCAAAAATGAAGAATCAACTGAAAAATTTAATTTTCATAATAAATAAAGAAAAGTTGAAAGAAAAATGAAAAATCAACTGAAAAATTAAATTTTCATAATAAATAAAGAAAAGTTGAAAGAAAAATGAAAAATCAACTGAAAAATTAAATTTTCATAATAAATAAAGAAAAGTTGAAAGAAAAATTTCGATATTTTTTTCAAAGTCAGAAATATAAAAAAATCAATTTTTTTGATTTTTAAGTGAAATGCATTTGAAATAGAAACTTCTCAATGAAACTGAGGTGTATGTGAAAAATTTTTTTTCTTGAAAATTTCGAAAATTTTTCTAAGTCCCAAAAATGAAAAATCAACTGAAAAATTTAATTTTCATAATAAATAAAGAAAAGTTGAAAGAAAAATGAAAAATCAACTGAAAAATTAAATTTTCATAATAAATAAAGAAAAGTTGAAAGAAAAATTTCGATATTTTTTTCAAAGTCAGAAATAGTCAGAAATAGTCAGAAATATAAAAAAATCAATTGGAAAAAATATAGTCCCGCTAGAATGCCATTTGCTGTTTGTGTGTTTAAAAGGTATATTATGAGAAGTGTAAAAATGAACAATTCCATAGAAGGTCAGATTATATGAGAAAAAAAATCGAAAATTTTTCTAAGTCCCAAAAATGAAAAATCAACTGAAAAATTTAATTTTCATAATAAATAAAGAAAAGTTGAAAGAAAAATGAAAAATCAACTGAAAAATTAAATTTTCATAATAAATAAAGAAAAGTTGAAAGAAAAATTTCGATATTTTTTTCAAAGTCAGAAATAGTCAGAAATAGTCAGAAATATAAAAAAATCAATTGGAAAAAATATAGTCCCGCTAGAATGCCATTTGCTGTTTGTGTGTTTAAAAGGTATATTATGAGAAGTGTAAAAATGAACAATTCCATAGAAGGTCAGATTATATGAGAAAAAAAATCGAAAATTTTTCTAAGTCCCAAAAATGAAGAATCAACTGAAAAATTTAATTTTCATAATAAATAAAGAAAAGTTGAAAGAAAAATGAAAAATCAACTGAAAAATTAAATTTTCATAATAAATAAAGAAAAGTTGAAAGAAAAATGAAAAATCAACTGAAAAATTAAATTTTCATAATAAATAAAGAAAAGTTGAAAGAAAAATTTCGATATTTTTTTCAAAGTCAGAAATATAAAAAAATCAATTTTTTTGATTTTTAAGTGAAATGCATTTGAAATAGAAACTTCTCAATGAAACTGAGGTGTATGTGAAAAATTTTTTTTCTTGAAAATTTCGAAAATTTTTCTAAGTCCCAAAAATGAAAAATCAACTGAAAAATTTAATTTTCATAATAAATAAAGAAAAGTTGAAAGAAAAATGAAAAATCAACTGAAAAATTAAATTTTCATAATAAATAAAGAAAAGTTGAAAGAAAAATTTCGATATTTTTTTCAAAGTCAGAAATAGTCAGAAATAGTCAGAAATATAAAAAAATCAATTGGAAAAAATATAGTCCCGCTAGAATGCCATTTGCTGTTTGTGTGTTTAAAAGGTATATTATGAGAAGTGTAAAAATGAACAATTCCATAGAAGGTCAGATTATATGAGAAAAAAAATCGAAAATTTTTCTAAGTCCCAAAAATGAAGAATCAACTGAAAAATTTAATTTTCATAATAAATAAAGAAAAGTTGAAAGAAAAATGAAAAATCAACTGAAAAATTAAATTTTCATAATAAATAAAGAAAAGTTGAAAGAAAAATTTCGATATTTTTTTCAAAGTCAGAAATAGTCAGAAATATAAAAAAATCAATTGGAAAAAATATATATATGATTTTTAAGTGGAATTCATTTGAAATAGAGACTTCTCAATGAAACTGAGGTGTATGTCAAAAATTTTTTTTCTTGAAAATTTCGAAAATTTTTCTAAGTCCCGCTAGAATGCCATTTGCTGTTTGTGTGTTTAAAAGGTATATTATGAGAAGTGTAAAAATGAACAATTCCATAGAAGGTCAGATTATATGAGAAAAAAAATCGAAAATTTTTCTAAGTCCCAAAAATGAAAAATCAACTGAAAAATTTAATTTTCATAATAAATAAAGAAAAGTTGAAAGAAAAATGAAAAATCAACTGAAAAATTAAATTTTCATAATAAATAAAGAAAAGTTGAAAGAAAAATGAAAAATCAACTGAAAAATTAAATTTTCATAATAAATAAAGAAAAGTTGAAAGAAAAATTTCGATATTTTTTTCAAAGTCAGAAATATAAAAAAATCAATTTTTTTGATTTTTAAGTGAAATGCATTTGAAATAGAAACTTCTCAATGAAACTGAGGTGTATGTGAAAAATTTTTTTTCTTGAAAATTTCGAAAATTTTTCTAAGTCCCAAAAATGAAAAATCAACTGAAAAATTTAATTTTCATAATAAATAAAGAAAAGTTGAAAGAAAAATGAAAAATCAACTGAAAAATTAAATTTTCATAATAAATAAAGAAAAGTTGAAAGAAAAATTTCGATATTTTTTTCAAAGTCAGAAATAGTCAGAAATATAAAAAAATCAATTGGAAAAAATATAGTCCCGCTAGAATGCCATTTGCTGTTTGTGTGTTTAAAAGGTATATTATGAGAAGTGTAAAAATGAACAATTCCATAGAAGGTCAGATTATATGAGAAAAAAAATCGAAAATTTTTCTAAGTCCCAAAAATGAAAAATCAACTGAAAAATTTAATTTTCATAATAAATAAAGAAAAGTTGAAAGAAAAATGAAAAATCAACTGAAAAATTAAATTTTCATAATAAATAAAGAAAAGTTGAAAGAAAAATGAAAAATCAACTGAAAAATTAAATTTTCATAATAAATAAAGAAAAGTTGAAAGAAAAATTTCGATATTTTTTTCAAAGTCAGAAATATAAAAAAATCAATTTTTTTGATTTTTATGTGAAATGCATTTGAAATAGAAACTTCTCAATGAAACTGAGGTGTATGTGAAAAATTTTTTTTCTTGAAAATTTCGAAAATTTTTCTAAGTCCCAAAAATGAAAAATCAACTGAAAAATTTAATTTTCATAATAAATAAAGAAAAGTTGAAAGAAAAATGAAAAATCAACTGAAAAATTAAATTTTCATAATAAATAAAGAAAAGTTGAAAGAAAAATTTCGATATTTTTTTCAAAGTCAGAAATAGTCAGAAATAGTCAGAAATATAAAAAAATCAATTGGAAAAAATATAGTCCCGCTAGAATGCCATTTGCTGTTTGTGTGTTTAAAAGGTATATTATGAGAAGTGTAAAAATGAACAATTCCATAGAAGGTCAGATTATATGAGAAAAAAAATCGAAAATTTTTCTAAGTCCCAAAAATGAAGAATCAACTGAAAAATTTAATTTTCATAATAAATAAAGAAAAGTTGAAAGAAAAATGAAAAATCAACTGAAAAATTAAATTTTCATAATAAATAAAGAAAAGTTGAAAGAAAAATTTCGATATTTTTTTCAAAGTCAGAAATAGTCAGAAATATAAAAAAATCAATTGGAAAAAATATATATATGATTTTTAAGTGGAATTCATTTGAAATAGAGACTTCTCAATGAAACTGAGGTGTATGTCAAAAATTTTTTTTCTTGAAAATTTCGAAAATTTTTCTAAGTCCCGCTAGAATGCCATTTGCTGTTTGTGTGTTTAAAAGGTATATTATGAGAAGTGTAAAAATGAACAATTCCATAGAAGGTCAGATTATATGAGAAAAAAAATCGAAAATTTTTCTAAGTCCCAAAAATGAAAAATCAACTGAAAAATTTAATTTTCATAATAAATAAAGAAAAGTTGAAAGAAAAATGAAAAATCAACTGAAAAATTAAATTTTCATAATAAATAAAGAAAAGTTGAAAGAAAAATGAAAAATCAACTGAAAAATTAAATTTTCATAATAAATAAAGAAAAGTTGAAAGAAAAATTTCGATATTTTTTTCAAAGTCAGAAATATAAAAAAATCAATTTTTTTGATTTTTAAGTGAAATGCATTTGAAATAGAAACTTCTCAATGAAACTGAGGTGTATGTGAAAAATTTTTTTTCTTGAAAATTTCGAAAATTTTTCTAAGTCCCAAAAATGAAAAATCAACTGAAAAATTTAATTTTCATAATAAATAAAGAAAAGTTGAAAGAAAAATGAAAAATCAACTGAAAAATTAAATTTTCATAATAAATAAAGAAAAGTTGAAAGAAAAATGAAAAATCAACTGAAAAATTAAATTTTCATAATAAATAAAGAAAAGTTGAAAGAAAAATTTCGATATTTTTTTCAAAGTCAGAAATAGTCAGAAATATAAAAAAATCAATTGGAAAAAATATAGTCCCGCTAGAATGCCATTTGCTGTTTGTGTGTTTAAAAGGTATATTATGAGAAGTGTAAAAATGAACAATTCCATAGAAGGTCAGATTATATGAGAAAAAAAATCGAAAATTTTTCTAAGTCCCAAAAATGAAAAATCAACTGAAAAATTTAATTTTCATAATAAATAAAGAAAAGTTGAAAGAAAAATGAAAAATCAACTGAAAAATTAAATTTTCATAATAAATAAAGAAAAGTTGAAAGAAAAATGAAAAATCAACTGAAAAATTAAATTTTCATAATAAATAAAGAAAAGTTGAAAGAAAAATTTCGATATTTTTTTCAAAGTCAGAAATAGTCAGAAATAGTCAGAAATATAAAAAAATCAATTGGAAAAAATATAGTCCCGCTAGAATGCCATTTGCTGTTTGTGTGTTTAAAAGGTATATTATGAGAAGTGTAAAAATGAACAATTCCATAGAAGGTCAGATTATATGAGAAAAAAAATCGAAAATTTTTCTAAGTCCCAAAAATGAAGAATCAACTGAAAAATTTAATTTTCATAATAAATAAAGAAAAGTTGAAAGAAAAATGAAAAATCAACTGAAAAATTAAATTTTCATAATAAATAAAGAAAAGTTGAAAGAAAAATTTCGATATTTTTTTCAAAGTCAGAAATAGTCAGAAATATAAAAAAATCAATTGGAAAAAATATAGTCCCGCTAGAATGCCATTTGCTGTTTGTGTGTTTAAAAGGTATATTATGAGAAGTGTAAAAATGAACAATTCCATAGAAGGTCAGATTATATGAGAAAAAAAATCGAAAATTTTTCTAAGTCCCAAAAATGAAAAATCAACTGAAAAATTTAATTTTCATAATAAATAAAGAAAAGTTGAAAGAAAAATGAAAAATCAACTGAAAAATTAAATTTTCATAATAAATAAAGAAAAGTTGAAAGAAAAATGAAAAATCAACTGAAAAATTAAATTTTCATAATAAATAAAGAAAAGTTGAAAGAAAAATTTCGATATTTTTTTCAAAGTCAGAAATATAAAAAAATCAATTTTTTTGATTTTTAAGTGAAATGCATTTGAAATAGAAACTTCTCAATGAAACTGAGGTGTATGTGAAAAATTTTTTTCTTGAAAATTTCGAAAATTTTTCTAAGTCCCAAAAATGAAAAATCAACTGAAAAATTTAATTTTCATAATAAATAAAGAAAAGTTGAAAGAAAAATGAAAAATCAACTGAAAAATTAAATTTTCATAATAAATAAAGAAAAGTTGAAAGAAAAATTTCGATATTTTTTTCAAAGTCAGAAATAGTCAGAAATAGTCAGAAATATAAAAAAATCAATTGGAAAAAATATAGTCCCGCTAGAATGCCATTTGCTGTTTGTGTGTTTAAAAGGTATATTATGAGAAGTGTAAAAATGAACAATTCCATAGAAGGTCAGATTATATGAGAAAAAAAATCGAAAATTTTTCTAAGTCCCAAAAATGAAGAATCAACTGAAAAATTTAATTTTCATAATAAATAAAGAAAAGTTGAAAGAAAAATGAAAAATCAACTGAAAAATTAAATTTTCATAATAAATAAAGAAAAGTTGAAAGAAAAATTTCGATATTTTTTTCAAAGTCAGAAATAGTCAGAAATATAAAAAAATCAATTGGAAAAAATATATATATGATTTTTAAGTGGAATTCATTTGAAATAGAGACTTCTCAATGAAACTGAGGTGTATGTCAAAAATTTTTTTTCTTGAAAATTTCGAAAATTTTTCTAAGTCCCGCTAGAATGCCATTTGCTGTTTGTGTGTTTAAAAGGTATATTATGAGAAGTGTAAAAATGAACAATTCCATAGAAGGTCAGATTATATGAGAAAAAAAATCGAAAATTTTTCTAAGTCCCAAAAATGAAAAATCAACTGAAAAATTTAATTTTCATAATAAATAAAGAAAAGTTGAAAGAAAAATGAAAAATCAACTGAAAAATTAAATTTTCATAATAAATAAAGAAAAGTTGAAAGAAAAATGAAAAATCAACTGAAAAATTAAATTTTCATAATAAATAAAGAAAAGTTGAAAGAAAAATTTCGATATTTTTTTCAAAGTCAGAAATATAAAAAAATCAATTTTTTTGATTTTTAAGTGAAATGCATTTGAAATAGAAACTTCTCAATGAAACTGAGGTGTATGTGAAAAATTTTTTTTCTTGAAAATTTCGAAAATTTTTCTAAGTCCCAAAAATGAAAAATCAACTGAAAAATTTAATTTTCATAATAAATAAAGAAAAGTTGAAAGAAAAATGAAAAATCAACTGAAAAATTAAATTTTCATAATAAATAAAGAAAAGTTGAAAGAAAAATGAAAAATCAACTGAAAAATTAAATTTTCATAATAAATAAAGAAAAGTTGAAAGAAAAATTTCGATATTTTTTTCAAAGTCAGAAATATAAAAAAATCAATTTTTTTGATTTTTAAGTGAAATGCATTTGAAATAGAAACTTCTCAATGAAACTGAGGTGTATGTGAAAAATTTTTTTTCTTGAAAATTTCGAAAATTTTTCTAAGTCCCAAAAATGAAAAATCAACTGAAAAATTTAATTTTCATAATAAATAAAGAAAAGTTGAAAGAAAAATGAAAAATCAACTGAAAAATTAAATTTTCATAATAAATAAAGAAAAGTTGAAAGAAAAATTTCGATATTTTTTTCAAAGTCAGAAATAGTCAGAAATATAAAAAAATCAATTGGAAAAAATATAGTCCCGCTAGAATGCCATTTGCTGTTTGTGTGTTTAAAAGGTATATTATGAGAAGTGTAAAAATGAACAATTCCATAGAAGGTCAGATTATATGAGAAAAAAAATCGAAAATTTTTCTAAGTCCCAAAAATGAAAAATCAACTGAAAAATTTAATTTTCATAATAAATAAAGAAAAGTTGAAAGAAAAATGAAAAATCAACTGAAAAATTAAATTTTCATAATAAATAAAGAAAAGTTGAAAGAAAAATGAAAAATCAACTGAAAAATTAAATTTTCATAATAAATAAAGAAAAGTTGAAAGAAAAATTTCGATATTTTTTTCAAAGTCAGAAATAGTCAGAAATAGTCAGAAATATAAAAAAATCAATTGGAAAAAATATAGTCCCGCTAGAATGCCATTTGCTGTTTGTGTGTTTAAAAGGTATATTATGAGAAGTGTAAAAATGAACAATTCCATAGAAGGTCAGATTATATGAGAAAAAAAATCGAAAATTTTTCTAAGTCCCAAAAATGAAGAATCAACTGAAAAATTTAATTTTCATAATAAATAAAGAAAAGTTGAAAGAAAAATGAAAAATCAACTGAAAAATTAAATTTTCATAATAAATAAAGAAAAGTTGAAAGAAAAATTTCGATATTTTTTTCAAAGTCAGAAATAGTCAGAAATATAAAAAAATCAATTGGAAAAAATATAGTCCCGCTAGAATGCCATTTGCTGTTTGTGTGTTTAAAAGGTATATTATGAGAAGTGTAAAAATGAACAATTCCATAGAAGGTCAGATTATATGAGAAAAAAAATCGAAAATTTTTCTAAGTCCCAAAAATGAAAAATCAACTGAAAAATTTAATTTTCATAATAAATAAAGAAAAGTTGAAAGAAAAATGAAAAATCAACTGAAAAATTAAATTTTCATAATAAATAAAGAAAAGTTGAAAGAAAAATGAAAAATCAACTGAAAAATTAAATTTTCATAATAAATAAAGAAAAGTTGAAAGAAAAATTTCGATATTTTTTTCAAAGTCAGAAATATAAAAAAATCAATTTTTTTGATTTTTAAGTGAAATGCATTTGAAATAGAAACTTCTCAATGAAACTGAGGTGTATGTGAAAAATTTTTTTTCTTGAAAATTTCGAAAATTTTTCTAAGTCCCAAAAATGAAAAATCAACTGAAAAATTTAATTTTCATAATAAATAAAGAAAAGTTGAAAGAAAAATGAAAAATCAACTGAAAAATTAAATTTTCATAATAAATAAAGAAAAGTTGAAAGAAAAATTTCGATATTTTTTTCAAAGTCAGAAATAGTCAGAAATATAAAAAAATCAATTGGAAAAAATATAGTCCCGCTAGAATGCCATTTGCTGTTTGTGTGTTTAAAAGGTATATTATGAGAAGTGTAAAAATGAACAATTCCATAGAAGGTCAGATTATATGAGAAAAAAAATCGAAAATTTTTCTAAGTCCCAAAAATGAAAAATCAACTGAAAAATTTAATTTTCATAATAAATAAAGAAAAGTTGAAAGAAAAATGAAAAATCAACTGAAAAATTAAATTTTCATAATAAATAAAGAAAAGTTGAAAGAAAAATGAAAAATCAACTGAAAAATTAAATTTTCATAATAAATAAAGAAAAGTTGAAAGAAAAATTTCGATATTTTTTTCAAAGTCAGAAATATAAAAAAATCAATTTTTTTGATTTTTAAGTGAAATGCATTTGAAATAGAAACTTCTCAATGAAACTGAGGTGTATGTGAAAAATTTTTTTTCTTGAAAATTTCGAAAATTTTTCTAAGTCCCAAAAATGAAAAATCAACTGAAAAATTTAATTTTCATAATAAATAAAGAAAAGTTGAAAGAAAAATGAAAAATCAACTGAAAAATTAAATTTTCATAATAAATAAAGAAAAGTTGAAAGAAAAATTTCGATATTTTTTTCAAAGTCAGAAATAGTCAGAAATAGTCAGAAATATAAAAAAATCAATTGGAAAAAATATAGTCCCGCTAGAATGCCATTTGCTGTTTGTGTGTTTAAAAGGTATATTATGAGAAGTGTAAAAATGAACAATTCCATAGAAGGTCAGATTATATGAGAAAAAAAATCGAAAATTTTTCTAAGTCCCAAAAATGAAGAATCAACTGAAAAATTTAATTTTCATAATAAATAAAGAAAAGTTGAAAGAAAAATGAAAAATCAACTGAAAAATTAAATTTTCATAATAAATAAAGAAAAGTTGAAAGAAAAATTTCGATATTTTTTTCAAAGTCAGAAATAGTCAGAAATATAAAAAAATCAATTGGAAAAAATATATATATGATTTTTAAGTGGAATTCATTTGAAATAGAGACTTCTCAATGAAACTGAGGTGTATGTCAAAAATTTTTTTTCTTGAAAATTTCGAAAATTTTTCTAAGTCCCGCTAGAATGCCATTTGCTGTTTGTGTGTTTAAAAGGTATATTATGAGAAGTGTAAAAATGAACAATTCCATAGAAGGTCAGATTATATGAGAAAAAAAATCGAAAATTTTTCTAAGTCCCAAAAATGAAAAATCAACTGAAAAATTTAATTTTCATAATAAATAAAGAAAAGTTGAAAGAAAAATGAAAAATCAACTGAAAAATTAAATTTTCATAATAAATAAAGAAAAGTTGAAAGAAAAATGAAAAATCAACTGAAAAATTAAATTTTCATAATAAATAAAGAAAAGTTGAAAGAAAAATTTCGATATTTTTTTCAAAGTCAGAAATATAAAAAAATCAATTTTTTTGATTTTTAAGTGAAATGCATTTGAAATAGAAACTTCTCAATGAAACTGAGGTGTATGTGAAAAATTTTTTTTCTTGAAAATTTCGAAAATTTTTCTAAGTCCCAAAAATGAAAAATCAACTGAAAAATTTAATTTTCATAATAAATAAAGAAAAGTTGAAAGAAAAATGAAAAATCAACTGAAAAATTAAATTTTCATAATAAATAAAGAAAAGTTGAAAGAAAAATTTCGATATTTTTTTCAAAGTCAGAAATAGTCAGAAATAGTCAGAAATATAAAAAAATCAATTGGAAAAAATATAGTCCCGCTAGAATGCCATTTGCTGTTTGTGTGTTTAAAAGGTATATTATGAGAAGTGTAAAAATGAACAATTCCATAGAAGGTCAGATTATATGAGAAAAAAAATCGAAAATTTTTCTAAGTCCCAAAAATGAAGAATCAACTGAAAAATTTAATTTTCATAATAAATAAAGAAAAGTTGAAAGAAAAATGAAAAATCAACTGAAAAATTAAATTTTCATAATAAATAAAGAAAAGTTGAAAGAAAAATTTCGATATTTTTTTCAAAGTCAGAAATAGTCAGAAATATAAAAAAATCAATTGGAAAAAATATAGTCCCGCTAGAATGCCATTTGCTGTTTGTGTGTTTAAAAGGTATATTATGAGAAGTGTAAAAATGAACAATTCCATAGAAGGTCAGATTATATGAGAAAAAAAATCGAAAATTTTTCTAAGTCCCAAAAATGAAAAATCAACTGAAAAATTTAATTTTCATAATAAATAAAGAAAAGTTGAAAGAAAAATGAAAAATCAACTGAAAAATTAAATTTTCATAATAAATAAAGAAAAGTTGAAAGAAAAATGAAAAATCAACTGAAAAATTAAATTTTCATAATAAATAAAGAAAAGTTGAAAGAAAAATTTCGATATTTTTTTCAAAGTCAGAAATATAAAAAAATCAATTTTTTTGATTTTTAAGTGAAATGCATTTGAAATAGAAACTTCTCAATGAAACTGAGGTGTATGTGAAAAATTTTTTTTCTTGAAAATTTCGAAAATTTTTCTAAGTCCCAAAAATGAAAAATCAACTGAAAAATTTAATTTTCATAATAAATAAAGAAAAGTTGAAAGAAAAATGAAAAATCAACTGAAAAATTAAATTTTCATAATAAATAAAGAAAAGTTGAAAGAAAAATTTCGATATTTTTTTCAAAGTCAGAAATAGTCAGAAATAGTCAGAAATATAAAAAAATCAATTGGAAAAAATATAGTCCCGCTAGAATGCCATTTGCTGTTTGTGTGTTTAAAAGGTATATTATGAGAAGTGTAAAAATGAACAATTCCATAGAAGGTCGGATTATATGAGAAAAAAAATCGAAAATTTTTCTAAGTCCCAAAAATGAAAAATCAACTGAAAAATTTAATTTTCATAATAAATAAAGAAAAGTTGAAAGAAAAATGAAAAATCAACTGAAAAATTAAATTTTCATAATAAATAAAGAAAAGTTGAAAGAAAAATGAAAAATCAACTGAAAAATTAAATTTTCATAATAAATAAAGAAAAGTTGAAAGAAAAATTTCGATATTTTTTTCAAAGTCAGAAATATAAAAAAATCAATTTTTTTGATTTTTAAGTGAAATGCATTTGAAATAGAAACTTCTCAATGAAACTGAGGTGTATGTGAAAAATTTTTTTTCTTGAAAATTTCGAAAATTTTTCTAAGTCCCAAAAATGAAAAATCAACTGAAAAATTTAATTTTCATAATAAATAAAGAAAAGTTGAAAGAAAAATGAAAAATCAACTGAAAAATTAAATTTTCATAATAAATAAAGAAAAGTTGAAAGAAAAATTTCGATATTTTTTTCAAAGTCAGAAATAGTCAGAAATAGTCAGAAATATAAAAAAATCAATTGGAAAAAATATAGTCCCGCTAGAATGCCATTTGCTGTTTGTGTGTTTAAAAGGTATATTATGAGAAGTGTAAAAATGAACAATTCCATAGAAGGTCAGATTATATGAGAAAAAAAATCGAAAATTTTTCTAAGTCCCAAAAATGAAGAATCAACTGAAAAATTTAATTTTCATAATAAATAAAGAAAAGTTGAAAGAAAAATGAAAAATCAACTGAAAAATTAAATTTTCATAATAAATAAAGAAAAGTTGAAAGAAAAATTTCGATATTTTTTTCAAAGTCAGAAATAGTCAGAAATATAAAAAAATCAATTGGAAAAAATATATATATGATTTTTAAGTGGAATTCATTTGAAATAGAGACTTCTCAATGAAACTGAGGTGTATGTCAAAAATTTTTTTTCTTGAAAATTTCGAAAATTTTTCTAAGTCCCGCTAGAATGCCATTTGCTGTTTGTGTGTTTAAAAGGTATATTATGTGAAGTGTAAAAATGAACAATTCCATAGAAGGTCAGATTATATGAGAAAAAAAATCGAAAATTTTTCTAAGTCCCAAAAATGAAAAATCAACTGAAAAATTTAATTTTCATAATAAATAAAGAAAAGTTGAAAGAAAAATGAAAAATCAACTGAAAAATTAAATTTTCATAATAAATAAAGAAAAGTTGAAAGAAAAATGAAAAATCAACTGAAAAATTAAATTTTCATAATAAATAAAGAAAAGTTGAAAGAAAAATTTCGATATTTTTTTCAAAGTCAGAAATATAAAAAAATCAATTTTTTTGATTTTTAAGTGAAATGCATTTGAAATAGAAACTTCTCAATGAAACTGAGGTGTATGTGAAAAATTTTTTTTCTTGAAAATTTCGAAAATTTTTCTAAGTCCCAAAAATGAAAAATCAACTGAAAAATTTAATTTTCATAATAAATAAAGAAAAGTTGAAAGAAAAATGAAAAATCAACTGAAAAATTAAATTTTCATAATAAATAAAGAAAAGTTGAAAGAAAAATTTCGATATTTTTTTCAAAGTCAGAAATAGTCAGAAATAGTCAGAAATATAAAAAAATCAATTGGGAAAAATATAGTCCCGCTAGAATGCCATTTGCTGTTTGTGTGTTTAAAAGGTATATTATGAGAAGTGTAAAAATGAACAATTCCATAGAAGGTCAGATTATATGAGAAAAAAAATCGAAAATTTTTCTAAGTCCCAAAAATGAAGAATCAACTGAAAAATTTAATTTTCATAATAAATAAAGAAAAGTTGAAAGAAAAATGAAAAATCAACTGAAAAATTAAATTTTCATAATAAATAAAGAAAAGTTGAAAGAAAAATTTCGATATTTTTTTCAAAGTCAGAAATAGTCAGAAATATAAAAAAATCAATTGGAAAAAATATAGTCCCGCTAGAATGCCATTTGCTGTTTGTGTGTTTAAAAGGTATATTATGAGAAGTGTAAAAATGAACAATTCCATAGAAGGTCAGATTATATGAGAAAAAAAATCGAAAATTTTTCTAAGTCCCAAAAATGAAAAATCAACTGAAAAATTTAATTTTCATAATAAATAAAGAAAAGTTGAAAGAAAAATGAAAAATCAACTGAAAAATTAAATTTTCATAATAAATAAAGAAAAGTTGAAAGAAAAATGAAAAATCAACTGAAAAATTAAATTTTCATAATAAATAAAGAAAAGTTGAAAGAAAAATTTCGATATTTTTTTCAAAGTCAGAAATATAAAAAAATCAATTTTTTTGATTTTTAAGTGAAATGCATTTGAAATAGAAACTTCTCAATGAAACTGAGGTGTATGTGAAAAATTTTTTTTCTTGAAAATTTCGAAAATTTTTCTAAGTCCCAAAAATGAAAAATCAACTGAAAAATTTAATTTTCATAATAAATAAAGAAAAGTTGAAAGAAAAATGAAAAATCAACTGAAAAATTAAATTTTCATAATAAATAAAGAAAAGTTGAAAGAAAAATTTCGATATTTTTTTCAAAGTCAGAAATAGTCAGAAATAGTCAGAAATATAAAAAAATCAATTGGAAAAAATATAGTCCCGCTAGAATGCCATTTGCTGTTTGTGTGTTTAAAAGGTATATTATGAGAAGTGTAAAAATGAACAATTCCATAGAAGGTCAGATTATATGAGAAAAAAAATCGAAAATTTTTCTAAGTCCCAAAAATGAAGAATCAACTGAAAAATTTAATTTTCATAATAAATAAAGAAAAGTTGAAAGAAAAATGAAAAATCAACTGAAAAATTAAATTTTCATAATAAATAAAGAAAAGTTGAAAGAAAAATTTCGATATTTTTTTCAAAGTCAGAAATAGTCAGAAATATAAAAAAATCAATTGGAAAAAATATATATATGATTTTTAAGTGGAATTCATTTGAAATAGAGACTTCTCAATGAAACTGAGGTGTATGTCAAAAATTTTTTTTCTTGAAAATTTCGAAAATTTTTCTAAGTCCCGCTAGAATGCCATTTGCTGTTTGTGTGTTTAAAAGGTATATTATGAGAAGTGTAAAAATGAACAATTCCATAGAAGGTCAGATTATATGAGAAAAAAAATCGAAAATTTTTCTAAGTCCCAAAAATGAAAAATCAACTGAAAAATTTAATTTTCATAATAAATAAAGAAAAGTTGAAAGAAAAATGAAAAATCAACTGAAAAATTAAATTTTCATAATAAATAAAGAAAAGTTGAAAGAAAAATGAAAAATCAACTGAAAAATTAAATTTTCATAATAAATAAAGAAAAGTTGAAAGAAAAATTTCGATATTTTTTTCAAAGTCAGAAATATAAAAAAATCAATTTTTTTGATTTTTAAGTGAAATGCATTTGAAATAGAAACTTCTCAATGAAACTGAGGTGTATGTGAAAAATTTTTTTTCTTGAAAATTTCGAAAATTTTTCTAAGTCCCAAAAATGAAAAATCAACTGAAAAATTTAATTTTCATAATAAATAAAGAAAAGTTGAAAGAAAAATGAAAAATCAACTGAAAAATTAAATTTTCATAATAAATAAAGAAAAGTTGAAAGAAAAATTTCGATATTTTTTTCAAAGTCAGAAATAGTCAGAAATAGTCAGAAATATAAAAAAATCAATTGGAAAAAATATAGTCCCGCTAGAATGCCATTTGCTGTTTGTGTGTTTAAAAGGTATATTATGAGAAGTGTAAAAATGAACAATTCCATAGAAGGTCAGATTATATGAGAAAAAAAATCGAAAATTTTTCTAAGTCCCAAAAATGAAAAATCAACTGAAAAATTTAATTTTCATAATAAATAAAGAAAAGTTGAAAGAAAAATGAAAAATCAACTGAAAAATTAAATTTTCATAATAAATAAAGAAAAGTTGAAAGAAAAATGAAAAATCAACTGAAAAATTAAATTTTCATAATAAATAAAGAAAAGTTGAAAGAAAAATTTCGATATTTTTTTCAAAGTCAGAAATATAAAAAAATCAATTTTTTTGATTTTTAAGTGAAATGCATTTGAAATAGAAACTTCTCAATGAAACTGAGGTGTATGTGAAAAATTTTTTTTCTTGAAAATTTCGAAAATTTTTCTAAGTCCCAAAAATGAAAAATCAACTGAAAAATTTAATTTTCATAATAAATAAAGAAAAGTTGAAAGAAAAATGAAAAATCAACTGAAAAATTAAATTTTCATAATAAATAAAGAAAAGTTGAAAGAAAAATTTCGATATTTTTTTCAAAGTCAGAAATAGTCAGAAATAGTCAGAAATATAAAAAAATCAATTGGAAAAAATATAGTCCCGCTAGAATGCCATTTGCTGTTTGTGTGTTTAAAAGGTATATTATGAGAAGTGTAAAAATGAACAATTCCATAGAAGGTCAGATTATATGAGAAAAAAAATCGAAAATTTTTCTAAGTCCCAAAAATGAAGAATCAACTGAAAAATTTAATTTTCATAATAAATAAAGAAAAGTTGAAAGAAAAATGAAAAATCAACTGAAAAATTAAATTTTCATAATAAATAAAGAAAAGTTGAAAGAAAAATTTCGATATTTTTTTCAAAGTCAGAAATAGTCAGAAATATAAAAAAATCAATTGGAAAAAATATATATATGATTTTTAAGTGGAATTCATTTGAAATAGAGACTTCTCAATGAAACTGAGGTGTATGTCAAAAATTTTTTTTCTTGAAAATTTCGAAAATTTTTCTAAGTCCCAAAAATGAAAAATCAACTGAAAAATTTAATTTTCATAATAAATAAAGAAAAGTTGAAAGAAAAATGAAAAATCAACTGAAAAATTAAATTTTCATAATAAATAAAGAAAAGTTGAAAGAAAAATTTCGATATTTTTTTCAAAGTCAGAAATAGTCAGAAATAGTCAGAAATATAAAAAAATCAATTGGAAAAAATATAGTCCCGCTAGAATGCCATTTGCTGTTTGTGTGTTTAAAAGGTATATTATGAGAAGTGTAAAAATGAACAATTCCATAGAAGGTCAGATTATATGAGAAAAAAAATCGAAAATTTTTCTAAGTCCCAAAAATGAAAAATAAACTGAAAAATTTAATTTTCATAATAAATAAAGAAAAGTTGAAAGAAAAATGAAAAATCAACTGAAAAATTAAATTTTCATAATAAATAAAGAAAAGTTGAAAGAAAAATGAAAAATCAACTGAAAAATTAAATTTTCATAATAAATAAAGAAAAGTTGAAAGAAAAATTTCGATATTTTTTTCAAAGTCAGAAATATAAAAAAATCAATTTTTTTGATTTTTAAGTGAAATGCATTTGAAATAGAAACTTCTCAATGAAACTGAGGTGTATGTGAAAAATTTTTTTTCTTGAAAATTTCGAAAATTTTTCTAAGTCCCAAAAATGAAAAATCAACTGAAAAATTTAATTTTCATAATAAATAAAGAAAAGTTGAAAGAAAAATGAAAAATCAACTGAAAAATTAAATTTTCATAATAAATAAAGAAAAGTTGAAAGAAAAATTTCGATATTTTTTTCAAAGTCAGAAATAGTCAGAAATAGTCAGAAATATAAAAAAATCAATTGGAAAAAATATAGTCCCGCTAGAATGCCATTTGCTGTTTGTGTGTTTAAAAGGTATATTATGAGAAGTGTAAAAATGAACAATTCCATAGAAGGTCAGATTATATGAGAAAAAAAATCGAAAATTTTTCTAAGTCCCAAAAATGAAGAATCAACTGAAAAATTTAATTTTCATAATAAATAAAGAAAAGTTGAAAGAAAAATGAAAAATCAACTGAAAAATTAAATTTTCATAATAAATAAAGAAAAGTTGAAAGAAAAATTTCGATATTTTTTTCAAAGTCAGAAATAGTCAGAAATATAAAAAAATCAATTGGAAAAAATATATATATGATTTTTAAGTGGAATTCATTTGAAATAGAGACTTCTCAATGAAACTGAGGTGTATGTCAAAAATTTTTTTTCTTGAAAATTTCGAAAATTTTTCTAAGTCCCAAAAATGAAAAATCAACTGAAAAATTTAATTTTCATAATAAATAAAGAAAAGTTGAAAGAAAAATGAAAAATCAACTGAAAAATTAAATTTTCATAATAAATAAAGAAAAGTTGAAAGAAAAATTTCGATATTTTTTTCAAAGTCAGAAATAGTCAGAAATAGTCAGAAATATAAAAAAATCAATTGGAAAAAATATAGTCCCGCTAGAATGCCATTTGCTGTTTGTGTGTTTAAAAGGTATATTATGAGAAGTGTAAAAATGAACAATTCCATAGAAGGTCAGATTATATGAGAAAAAAAATCGAAAATTTTTCTAAGTCCCAAAAATGAAAAATCAACTGAAAAATTTAATTTTCATAATAAATAAAGAAAAGTTGAAAGAAAAATGAAAAATCAACTGAAAAATTAAATTTTCATAATAAATAAAGAAAAGTTGAAAGAAAAATGAAAAATCAACTGAAAAATTAAATTTTCATAATAAATAAAGAAAAGTTGAAAGAAAAATTTCGATATTTTTTTCAAAGTCAGAAATATAAAAAAATCAATTTTTTTGATTTTTAAGTGAAATGCATTTGAAATAGAAACTTCTCAATGAAACTGAGGTGTATGTGAAAAATTTTTTTTCTTGAAAATTTCGAAAATTTTTCTAAGTCCCAAAAATGAAAAATCAACTGAAAAATTTAATTTTCATAATAAATAAAGAAAAGTTGAAAGAAAAATGAAAAATCAACTGAAAAATTAAATTTTCATAATAAATAAAGAAAAGTTGAAAGAAAAATTTCGATATTTTTTTCAAAGTCAGAAATAGTCAGAAATAGTCAGAAATATAAAAAAATCAATTGGAAAAAATATAGTCCCGCTAGAATGCCATTTGCTGTTTGTGTGTTTAAAAGGTATATTATGAGAAGTGTAAAAATGAACAATTCCATAGAAGGTCAGATTATATGAGAAAAAAAATCGAAAATTTTTCTAAGTCCCAAAAATGAAAAATCAACTGAAAAATTTAATTTTCATAATAAATAAAGAAAAGTTGAAAGAAAAATGAAAAATCAACTGAAAAATTAAATTTTCATAATAAATAAAGAAAAGTTGAAAGAAAAATGAAAAATCAACTGAAAAATTAAATTTTCATAATAAATAAAGAAAAGTTGAAAGAAAAATTTCGATATTTTTTTCAAAGTCAGAAATATAAAAAAATCAATTTTTTTGATTTTTAAGTGAAATGCATTTGAAATAGAAACTTCTCAATGAAACTGAGGTGTATGTGAAAAATTTTTTTTCTTGAAAATTTCGAAAATTTTTCTAAGTCCCAAAAATGAAAAATCAACTGAAAAATTTAATTTTCATAATAAATAAAGAAAAGTTGAAAGAAAAATGAAAAATCAACTGAAAAATTAAATTTTCATAATAAATAAAGAAAAGTTGAAAGAAAAATTTCGATATTTTTTTCAAAGTCAGAAATAGTCAGAAATAGTCAGAAATATAAAAAAATCAATTGGAAAAAATATAGTCCCGCTAGAATGCCATTTGCTGTTTGTGTGTTTAAAAGGTATATTATGAGAAGTGTAAAAATGAACAATTCCATAGAAGGTCAGATTATATGAGAAAAAAAATCGAAAATTTTTCTAAGTCCCAAAAATGAAGAATCAACTGAAAAATTTAATTTTCATAATAAATAAAGAAAAGTTGAAAGAAAAATGAAAAATCAACTGAAAAATTAAATTTTCATAATAAATAAAGAAAAGTTGAAAGAAAAATTTCGATATTTTTTTCAAAGTCAGAAATAGTCAGAAATATAAAAAAATCAATTGGAAAAAATATATATATGATTTTTAAGTGGAATTCATTTGAAATAGAGACTTCTCAATGAAACTGAGGTGTATGTCAAAAATTTTTTTTCTTGAAAATTTCGAAAATTTTTCTAAGTCCCGCTAGAATGCCATTTGCTGTTTGTGTGTTTAAAAGGTATATTATGAGAAGTGTAAAAATGAACAATTCCATAGAAGGTCAGATTATATGAGAAAAAAAATCGAAAATTTTTCTAAGTCCCAAACATGAAAAATCAACTGAAAAATTTAATTTTCATAATAAATAAAGAAAAGTTGAAAGAAAAATGAAAAATCAACTGAAAAATTAAATTTTCATAATAAATAAAGAAAAGTTGAAAGAAAAATGAAAAATCAACTGAAAAATTAAATTTTCATAATAAATAAAGAAAAGTTGAAAGAAAAATTTCGATATTTTTTTCAAAGTCAGAAATATAAAAAAATCAATTTTTTTGATTTTTAAGTGAAATGCATTTGAAATAGAAACTTCTCAATGAAACTGAGGTGTATGTGAAAAATTTTTTTTCTTGAAAATTTCGAAAATTTTTCTAAGTCCCAAAAATGAAAAATCAACTGAAAAATTTAATTTTCATAATAAATAAAGAAAAGTTGAAAGAAAAATGAAAAATCAACTGAAAAATTAAATTTTCATAATAAATAAAGAAAAGTTGAAAGAAAAATTTCGATATTTTTTTCAAAGTCAGAAATAGTCAGAAATAGTCAGAAATATAAAAAAATCAATTGGAAAAAATATAGTCCCGCTAGAATGCCATTTGCTGTTTGTGTGTTTAAAAGGTATATTATGAGAAGTGTAAAAATGAACAATTCCATAGAAGGTCAGATTATATGAGAAAAAAAATCGAAAATTTTTCTAAGTCCCAAAAATGAAAAATCAACTGAAAAATTTAATTTTCATAATAAATAAAGAAAAGTTGAAAGAAAAATGAAAAATCAACTGAAAAATTAAATTTTCATAATAAATAAAGAAAAGTTGAAAGAAAAATGAAAAATCAACTGAAAAATTAAATTTTCATAATAAATAAAGAAAAGTTGAAAGAAAAATTTCGATATTTTTTTCAAAGTCAGAAATATAAAAAAATCAATTTTTTTGATTTTTAAGTGAAATGCATTTGAAATAGAAACTTCTCAATGAAACTGAGGTGTATGTGAAAAATTTTTTTTCTTGAAAATTTCGAAAATTTTTCTAAGTCCCAAAAATGAAAAATCAACTGAAAAATTTAATTTTCATAATAAATAAAGAAAAGTTGAAAGAAAAATGAAAAATCAACTGAAAAATTAAATTTTCATAATAAATAAAGAAAAGTTGAAAGAAAAATTTCGATATTTTTTTCAAAGTCAGAAATAGTCAGAAATAGTCAGAAATATAAAAAAATCAATTGGAAAAAATATAGTCCCGCTAGAATGCCATTTGCTGTTTGTGTGTTTAAAAGGTATATTATGAGAAGTGTAAAAATGAACAATTCCATAGAAGGTCAGATTATATGAGAAAAAAAATCGAAAATTTTTCTAAGTCCCAAAAATGAAGAATCAACTGAAAAATTTAATTTTCATAATAAATAAAGAAAAGTTGAAAGAAAAATGAAAAATCAACTGAAAAATTAAATTTTCATAATAAATAAAGAAAAGTTGAAAGAAAAATTTCGATATTTTTTTCAAAGTCAGAAATAGTCAGAAATATAAAAAAATCAATTGGAAAAAATATATTTATGATTTTTAAGTGGAATTCATTTGAAATAGAGACTTCTCAATGAAACTGAGGTGTATGTCAAAAATTTTTTTTCTTGAAAATTTCGAAAATTTTTCTAAGTCCCGCTAGAATGCCATTTGCTGTTTGTGTGTTTAAAAGGTATATTATGAGAAGTGTAAAAATGAACAATTCCATAGAAGGTCAGATTATATGAGAAAAAAAATCGAAAATTTTTCTAAGTCCCAAAAATGAAAAATCAACTGAAAAATTTAATTTTCATAATAAATAAAGAAAAGTTGAAAGAAAAATGAAAAATCAACTGAAAAATTAAATTTTCATAATAAATAAAGAAAAGTTGAAAGAAAAATGAAAAATCAACTGAAAAATTAAATTTTCATAATAAATAAAGAAAAGTTGAAAGAAAAATTTCGATATTTTTTTCAAAGTCAGAAATATAAAAAAATCAATTTTTTTGATTTTTAAGTGAAATGCATTTGAAATAGAAACTTCTCAATGAAACTGAGGTGTATGTGAAAAATTTTTTTTCTTGAAAATTTCGAAAATTTTTCTAAGTCCCAAAAATGAAAAATCAACTGAAAAATTTAATTTTCATAATAAATAAAGAAAAGTTGAAAGAAAAATGAAAAATCAACTGAAAAATTAAATTTTCATAATAAATAAAGAAAAGTTGAAAGAAAAATTTCGATATTTTTTTCAAAGTCAGAAATAGTCAGAAATAGTCAGAAATATAAAAAAATCAATTGGAAAAAATATAGTCCCGCTAGAATGCCATTTGCTGTTTGTGTGTTTAAAAGGTATATTATGAGAAGTGTAAAAATGAACAATTCCATAGAAGGTCAGATTATATGAGAAAAAAAATCGAAAATTTTTCTAAGTCCCAAAAATGAAGAATCAACTGAAAAATTTAATTTTCATAATAAATAAAGAAAAGTTGAAAGAAAAATGAAAAATCAACTGAAAAATTAAATTTTCATAATAAATAAAGAAAAGTTGAAAGAAAAATTTCGATATTTTTTTCAAAGTCAGAAATAGTCAGAAATATAAAAAAATCAATTGGAAAAAATATATATATGATTTTTAAGTGGAATTCATTTGAAATAGAGACTTCTCAATGAAACTGAGGTGTATGTCAAAAATTTTTTTTCTTGAAAATTTCGAAAATTTTTCTAAGTCCCGCTAGAATGCCATTTGCTGTTTGTGTGTTTAAAAGGTATATTATGAGAAGTGTAAAAATGAACAATTCCATAGAAGGTCAGATTATATGAGAAAAAAAATCGAAAATTTTTCTAAGTCCCAAAAATGAAAAATCAACTGAAAAATTTAATTTTCATAATAAATAAAGAAAAGTTGAAAGAAAAATGAAAAATCAACTGAAAAATTAAATTTTCATAATAAATAAAGAAAAGTTGAAAGAAAAATGAAAAATCAACTGAAAAATTAAATTTTCATAATAAATAAAGAAAAGTTGAAAGAAAAATTTCGATATTTTTTTCAAAGTCAGAAATATAAAAAAATCAATTTTTTTGATTTTTAAGTGAAATGCATTTGAAATAGAAACTTCTCAATGAAACTGAGGTGTATGTGAAAAATTTTTTTTCTTGAAAATTTCGAAAATTTTTCTAAGTCCCAAAAATGAAAAATCAACTGAAAAATTTAATTTTCATAATAAATAAAGAAAAGTTGAAAGAAAAATGAAAAATCAACTGAAAAATTAAATTTTCATAATAAATAAAGAAAAGTTGAAAGAAAAATGAAAAATCAACTGAAAAATTAAATTTTCATAATAAATAAAGAAAAGTTGAAAGAAAAATTTCGATATTTTTTTCAAAGTCAGAAATATAAAAAAATCAATTTTTTTGATTTTTAAGTGAAATGCATTTGAAATAGAAACTTCTCAATGAAACTGAGGTGTATGTGAAAAATTTTTTTTCTTGAAAATTTCGAAAATTTTTCTAAGTCCCAAAAATGAAAAATCAACTGAAAAATTTAATTTTCATAATAAATAAAGAAAAGTTGAAAGAAAAATGAAAAATCAACTGAAAAATTAAATTTTCATAATAAATAAAGAAAAGTTGAAAGAAAAATTTCGATATTTTTTTCAAAGTCAGAAATAGTCAGAAATAGTCAGAAATATAAAAAAATCAATTGGAAAAAATATAGTCCCGCTAGAATGCCATTTGCTGTTTGTGTGTTTAAAAGGTATATTATGAGAAGTGTAAAAATGAACAATTCCATAGAAGGTCAGATTATATGAGAAAAAAAATCGAAAATTTTTCTAAGTCCCAAAAATGAAGAATCAACTGAAAAATTTAATTTTCATAATAAATAAAGAAAAGTTGAAAGAAAAATGAAAAATCAACTGAAAAATTAAATTTTCATAATAAATAAAGAAAAGTTGAAAGAAAAATTTCGATATTTTTTTCAAAGTCAGAAATAGTCAGAAATATAAAAAAATCAATTGGAAAAAATATATATATGATTTTTAAGTGGAATTCATTTGAAATAGAGACTTCTCAATGAAACTGAGGTGTATGTCAAAAATTTTTTTTCTTGAAAATTTCGAAAATTTTTCTAAGTCCCGCTAGAATGCCATTTGCTGTTTGTGTGTTTAAAAGGTATATTATGAGAAGTGTAAAAATGAACAATTCCATAGAAGGTCAGATTATATGAGAAAAAAAATCGAAAATTTTTCTAAGTCCCAAAAATGAAAAATCAACTGAAAAATTTAATTTTCATAATAAATAAAGAAAAGTTGAAAGAAAAATGAAAAATCAACTGAAAAATTAAATTTTCATAATAAATAAAGAAAAGTTGAAAGAAAAATGAAAAATCAACTGAAAAATTAAATTTTCATAATAAATAAAGAAAAGTTGAAAGAAAAATTTCGATATTTTTTTCAAAGTCAGAAATATAAAAAAATCAATTTTTTTGATTTTTAAGTGAAATGCATTTGAAATAGAAACTTCTCAATGAAACTGAGGTGTATGTGAAAAATTTTTTTTCTTGAAAATTTCGAAAATTTTTCTAAGTCCCAAAAATGAAAAATCAACTGAAAAATTTAATTTTCATAATAAATAAAGAAAAGTTGAAAGAAAAATGAAAAATCAACTGAAAAATTAAATTTTCATAATAAATAAAGAAAAGTTGAAAGAAAAATTTCGATATTTTTTTCAAAGTCAGAAATAGTCAGAAATAGTCAGAAATATAAAAAAATCAATTGGAAAAAATATAGTCCCGCTAGAATGCCATTTGCTGTTTGTGTGTTTAAAAGGTATATTATGAGAAGTGTAAAAATGAACAATTCCATAGAAGGTCAGATTATATGAGAAAAAAAATCGAAAATTTTTCTAAGTCCCAAAAATGAAAAATCAACTGAAAAATTTAATTTTCATAATAAATAAAGAAAAGTTGAAAGAAAAATGAAAAATCAACTGAAAAATTAAATTTTCATAATAAATAAAGAAAAGTTGAAAGAAAAATGAAAAATCAACTGAAAAATTAAATTTTCATAATAAATAAAGAAAAGTTGAAAGAAAAATTTCGATATTTTTTTCAAAGTCAGAAATATAAAAAAATCAATTTTTTTGATTTTTAAGTGAAATGCATTTGAAATAGAAACTTCTCAATGAAACTGAGGTGTATGTGAAAAATTTTTTTTCTTGAAAATTTCGAAAATTTTTCTAAGTCCCAAAAATGAAAAATCAACTGAAAAATTTAATTTTCATAATAAATAAAGAAAAGTTGAAAGAAAAATGAAAAATCAACTGAAAAATTAAATTTTCATAATAAATAAAGAAAAGTTGAAAGAAAAATTTCGATATTTTTTTCAAAGTCAGAAATAGTCAGAAATATAAAAAAATCAATTGGAAAAAATATATATATGATTTTTAAGTGGAATTCATTTGAAATAGAGACTTCTCAATGAAACTGAGGTGTATGTCAAAAATTTTTTTTCTTGAAAATTTCGAAAATTTTTCTAAGTCCCGCTAGAATGCCATTTGCTGTTTGTGTGTTTAAAAGGTATATTATGAGAAGTGTAAAAATGAACAATTCCATAGAAGGTCAGATTATATGAGAAAAAAAATCGAAAATTTTTCTAAGTCCCAAAAATGAAAAATCAACTGAAAAATTTAATTTTCATAATAAATAAAGAAAAGTTGAAAGAAAAATGAAAAATCAACTGAAAAATTAAATTTTCATAATAAATAAAGAAAAGTTGAAAGAAAAATGAAAAATCAACTGAAAAATTAAATTTTCATAATAAATAAAGAAAAGTTGAAAGAAAAATTTCGATATTTTTTTCAAAGTCAGAAATATAAAAAAATCAATTTTTTTGATTTTTAAGTGAAATGCATTTGAAATAGAAACTTCTCAATGAAACTGAGGTGTATGTGAAAAATTTTTTTTCTTGAAAATTTCGAAAATTTTTCTAAGTCCCAAAAATGAAAAATCAACTGAAAAATTTAATTTTCATAATAAATAAAGAAAAGTTGAAAGAAAAATGAAAAATCAACTGAAAAATTAAATTTTCATAATAAATAAAGAAAAGTTGAAAGAAAAATTTCGATATTTTTTTCAAAGTCAGAAATAGTCAGAAATATAAAAAAATTAATTGGAAAAAATATAGTCCCGCTAGAATGCCATTTGCTGTTTGTGTGTTTAAAAGGTATATTATGAGAAGTGTAAAAATGAACAATTCCATAGAAGGTCAGATTATATGAGAAAAAAAATCGAAAATTTTTCTAAGTCCCAAAAATGAAAAATCAACTGAAAAATTTAATTTTCATAATAAATAAAGAAAAGTTGAAAGAAAAATGAAAAATCAACTGAAAAATTAAATTTTCATAATAAATAAAGAAAAGTTGAAAGAAAAATGAAAAATCAACTGAAAAATTAAATTTTCATAATAAATAAAGAAAAGTTGAAAGAAAAATTTCGATATTTTTTTCAAAGTCAGAAATATAAAAAAATCAATTTTTTTGATTTTTAAGTGAAATGCATTTGAAATAGAAACTTCTCAATGAAACTGAGGTGTATGTGAAAAATTTTTTTTCTTGAAAATTTCGAAAATTTTTCTAAGTCCCAAAAATGAAAAATCAACTGAAAAATTTAATTTTCATAATAAATAAAGAAAAGTTGAAAGAAAAATGAAAAATCAACTGAAAAATTAAATTTTCATAATAAATAAAGAAAAGTTGAAAGAAAAATTTCGATATTTTTTTCAAAGTCAGAAATATAAAAAAATCAATTTTTTTGATTTTTAAGTGAAATGCATTTGAAATAGAAACTTCTCAATGAAACTGAGGTGTATGTGAAAAATTTTTTTTCTTGAAAATTTCGAAAATTTTTCTAAGTCCCAAAAATGAAAAATCAACTGAAAAATTTAATTTTCATAATAAATAAAGAAAAGTTGAAAGAAAAATGAAAAATCAACTGAAAAATTAAATTTTCATAATAAATAAAGAAAAGTTGAAAGAAAAATGAAAAATCAACTGAAAAATTAAATTTTCATAATAAATAAAGAAAAGTTGAAATAAAAATTTCGATATTTTTTTCAAAGTCAGAAATATAAAAAAATCAATTTTTTTGATTTTTAAGTGAAATGCATTTGAAATAGAAACTTCTCAATGAAACTGAGGTGTATGTGAAAAATTTTTTTTCTTGAAAATTTCGAAAATTTTTCTAAGTCCCAAAAATGAAAAATCAACTGAAAAATTTAATTTTCATAATAAATAAAGAAAAGTTGAAAGAAAAATGAAAAATCAACTGAAAAATTAAATTTTCATAATAAATAAAGAAAAGTTGAAAGAAAAATTTCGATATTTTTTTCAAAGTCAGAAATAGTCAGAAATATAAAAAAATCAATTGGAAAAAATATATATATGATTTTTAAGTGGAATTCATTTGAAATAGAGACTTCTCAATGAAACTGAGGTGTATGTCAAAAATTTTTTTTCTTGAAAATTTCGAAAATTTTTCTAAGTCCCGCTAGAATGCCATTTGCTGTTTGTGTGTTTAAAAGGTATATTATGAGAAGTGTAAAAATGAACAATTCCATAGAAGGTCAGATTATATGAGAAAAAAAATCGAAAATTTTTCTAAGTCCCAAAAATGAAAAATCAACTGAAAAATTTAATTTTCATAATAAATAAAGAAAAGTTGAAAGAAAAATGAAAAATCAACTGAAAAATTAAATTTTCATAATAAATAAAGAAAAGTTGAAAGAAAAATTTCGATATTTTTTTCAAAGTCAGAAATATAAAAAAATCAATTTTTTTGATTTTTAAGTGAAATGCATTTGAAATAGAAACTTCTCAATGAAACTGAGGTGTATGTGAAAAATTTTTTTTCTTGAAAATTTCGAAAATTTTTCTAAGTCCCAAAAATGAAAAATCAACTGAAAAATTTAATTTTCATAATAAATAAAGAAAAGTTGAAAGAAAAATGAAAAATCAACTGAAAAATTAAATTTTCATAATAAATAAAGAAAAGTTGAAAGAAAAATTTCGATATTTTTTTCAAAGTCAGAAATAGTCAGAAATATAAAAAAATCAATTGGAAAAAATATAGTCCCGCTAGAATGCCATTTGCTGTTTGTGTGTTTAAAAGGTATATTATGAGAAGTGTAAAAATGAACAATTCCATAGAAGGTCAGATTATATGAGAAAAAAAATCGAAAATTTTTCTAAGTCCCAAAAATGAAAAATCAACTGAAAAATTTAATTTTCATAATAAATAAAGAAAAGTTGAAAGAAAAATGAAAAATCAACTGAAAAATTAAATTTTCATAATAAATAAAGAAAAGTTGAAAGAAAAATGAAAAATCAACTGAAAAATTAAATTTTCATAATAAATAAAGAAAAGTTGAAAGAAAAATTTCGATATTTTTTTCAAAGTCAGAAATATAAAAAAATCAATTTTTTTGATTTTTAAGTGAAATGCATTTGAAATAGAAACTTCTCAATGAAACTGAGGTGTATGTGAAAAATTTTTTTTCTTGAAAATTTCGAAAATTTTTCTAAGTCCCAAAAATGAAAAATCAACTGAAAAATTTAATTTTCATAATAAATAAAGAAAAGTTGAAAGAAAAATGAAAAATCAACTGAAAAATTAAATTTTCATAATAAATAAAGAAAAGTTGAAAGAAAAATTTCGATATTTTTTTCAAAGTCAGAAATATAAAAAAATCAATTTTTTTGATTTTTAAGTGAAATGCATTTGAAATAGAAACTTCTCAATGAAACTGAGGTGTATGTGAAAAATTTTTTTTCTTGAAAATTTCGAAAATTTTTCTAAGTCCCAAAAATGAAAAATCAACTGAAAAATTTAATTTTCATAATAAATAAAGAAAAGTTGAAAGAAAAATGAAAAATCAACTGAAAAATTAAATTTTCATAATAAATAAAGAAAAGTTGAAAGAAAAATGAAAAATCAACTGAAAAATTAAATTTTCATAATAAATAAAGAAAAGTTGAAAGAAAAATTTCGATATTTTTTTCAAAGTCAGAAATATAAAAAAATCAATTTTTTTGATTTTTAAGTGAAATGCATTTGAAATAGAAACTTCTCAATGAAACTGAGGTGTATGTGAAAAATTTTTTTTCTTGAAAATTTCGAAAATTTTTCTAAGTCCCAAAAATGAAAAATCAACTGAAAAATTTAATTTTCATAATAAATAAAGAAAAGTTGAAAGAAAAATGAAAAATCAACTGAAAAATTAAATTTTCATAATAAATAAAGAAAAGTTGAAAGAAAAATTTCGATATTTTTTTCAAAGTCAGAAATAGTCAGAAATATAAAAAAATCAATTGGAAAAAATATATATATGATTTTTAAGTGGAATTCATTTGAAATAGAGACTTCTCAATGAAACTGAGGTGTATGTCAAAAATTTTTTTTCTTGAAAATTTCGAAAATTTTTCTAAGTCCCGCTAGAATGCCATTTGCTGTTTGTGTGTTTAAAAGGTATATTATGAGAAGTGTAAAAATGAACAATTCCATAGAAGGTCAGATTATATGAGAAAAAAAATCGAAAATTTTTCTAAGTCCCAAAAATGAAAAATCAACTGAAAAATTTAATTTTCATAATAAATAAAGAAAAGTTGAAAGAAAAATGAAAAATCAACTGAAAAATTAAATTTTCATAATAAATAAAGAAAAGTTGAAAGAAAAATGAAAAATCAACTGAAAAATTAAATTTTCATAATAAATAAAGAAAAGTTGAAAGAAAAATTTCGATATTTTTTTCAAAGTCAGAAATATAAAAAAATCAATTTTTTTGATTTTTAAGTGAAATGCATTTGAAATAGAAACTTCTCAATGAAACTGAGGTGTATGTGAAAAATTTTTTTTCTTGAAAATTTCAAAAATTTTTCTAAGTCCCAAAAATGAAAAATCAACTGAAAAATTTAATTTTCATAATAAATAAAGAAAAGTTGAAAGAAAAATGAAAAATCAACTGAAAAATTAAATTTTCATAATAAATAAAGAAAAGTTGAAAGAAAAATTTCGATATTTTTTTCAAAGTCAGAAATAGTCAGAAATATAAAAAAATCAATTGGAAAAAATATATATATGATTTTTAAGTGGAATTCATTTGAAATAGAGACTTCTCAATGAAACTGAGGTGTATGTCAAAAATTTTTTTTCTTGAAAATTTCGAAAATTTTTCTAAGTCCCGCTAGAATGCCATTTGCTGTTTGTGTGTTTAAAAGGTATATTATGAGAAGTGTAAAAATGAACAATTCCATAGAAGGTCAGATTATATGAGAAAAAAAATCGAAAATTTTTCTAAGTCCCAAAAATGAAAAATCAACTGAAAAATTTAATTTTCATAATAAATAAAGAAAAGTTGAAAGAAAAATGAAAAATCAACTGAAAAATTAAATTTTCATAATAAATAAAGAAAAGTTGAAAGAAAAATGAAAAATCAACTGAAAAATTAAATTTTCATAATAAATAAAGAAAAGTTGAAAGAAAAATTTCGATATTTTTTTCAAAGTCAGAAATATAAAAAAATCAATTTTTTTGATTTTTAAGTGAAATGCATTTGAAATAGAAACTTCTCAATGAAACTGAGGTGTATGTGAAAAATTTTTTTTCTTGAAAATTTCGAAAATTTTTCTAAGTCCCAAAAATGAAAAATCAACTGAAAAATTTAATTTTCATAATAAATAAAGAAAAGTTGAAAGAAAAATGAAAAATCAACTGAAAAATTAAATTTTCATAATAAATAAAGAAAAGTTGAAAGAAAAATGAAAAATCAACTGAAAAATTAAATTTTCATAATAAATAAAGAAAAGTTGAAAGAAAAATTTCGATATTTTTTTCAAAGTCAGAAATATAAAAAAATCAATTTTTTTGATTTTTAAGTGAAATGCATTTGAAATAGAAACTTCTCAATGAAACTGAGGTGTATGTGAAAAATTTTTTTTCTTGAAAATTTCGAAAATTTTTCTAAGTCCCAAAAATGAAAAATCAACTGAAAAATTTAATTTTCATAATAAATAAAGAAAAGTTGAAAGAAAAATGAAAAATCAACTGAAAAATTAAATTTTCATAATAAATAAAGAAAAGTTGAAAGAAAAATTTCGATATTTTTTTCAAAGTCAGAAATAGTCAGAAATAGTCAGAAATATAAAAAAATCAATTGGAAAAAATATAGTCCCGCTAGAATGCCATTTGCTGTTTGTGTGTTTAAAAGGTATATTATGAGAAGTGTAAAAATGAACAATTCCATAGAAGGTCAGATTATATGAGAAAAAAAATCGAAAATTTTTCTAAGTCCCAAAAATGAAGAATCAACTGAAAAATTTAATTTTCATAATAAATAAAGAAAAGTTGAAAGAAAAATGAAAAATCAACTGAAAAATTAAATTTTCATAATAAATAAAGAAAAGTTGAAAGAAAAATTTCGATATTTTTTTCAAAGTCAGAAATAGTCAGAAATATAAAAAAATCAATTGGAAAAAATATATATATGATTTTTAAGTGGAATTCATTTGAAATAGAGACTTCTCAATGAAACTGAGGTGTATGTCAAAAATTTTTTTTCTTGAAAATTTCGAAAATTTTTCTAAGTCCCGCTAGAATGCCATTTGCTGTTTGTGTGTTTAAAAGGTATATTATGAGAAGTGTAAAAATGAACAATTCCATAGAAGGTCAGATTATATGAGAAAAAAAATCGAAAATTTTTCTAAGTCCCAAAAATGAAAAATCAACTGAAAAATTTAATTTTCATAATAAATAAAGAAAAGTTGAAAGAAAAATGAAAAATCAACTGAAAAATTAAATTTTCATAATAAATAAAGAAAAGTTGAAAGAAAAATGAAAAATCAACTGAAAAATTAAATTTTCATAATAAATAAAGAAAAGTTGAAAGAAAAATTTCGATATTTTTTTCAAAGTCAGAAATATAAAAAAATCAATTTTTTTGATTTTTAAGTGAAATGCATTTGAAATAGAAACTTCTCAATGAAACTGAGGTGTATGTGAAAAATTTTTTTTCTTGAAAATTTCGAAAATTTTTCTAAGTCCCAAAAATGAAAAATCAACTGAAAAATTTAATTTTCATAATAAATAAAGAAAAGTTGAAAGAAAAATGAAAAATCAACTGAAAAATTAAATTTTCATAATAAATAAAGAAAAGTTGAAAGAAAAATTTCGATATTTTTTTCAAAGTCAGAAATATAAAAAAATCAATTTTTTTGATTTTTAAGTGAAATGCATTTGAAATAGAAACTTCTCAATGAAACTGAGGTGTATGTGAAAAATTTTTTTTCTTGAAAATTTCGAAAATTTTTCTAAGTCCCAAAAATGAAAAATCAACTGAAAAATTTAATTTTCATAATAAATAAAGAAAAGTTGAAAGAAAAATGAAAAATCAACTGAAAAATTAAATTTTCATAATAAATAAAGAAAAGTTGAAAGAAAAATTTCGATATTTTTTTCAAAGTCAGAAATAGTCAGAAATAGTCAGAAATATAAAAAAATCAATTGGAAAAAATATAGTCCCGCTAGAATGCCATTTGCTGTTTGTGTGTTTAAAAGGTATATTATGAGAAGTGTAAAAATGAACAATTCCATAGAAGGTCAGATTATATGAGAAAAAAAATCGAAAATTTTTCTAAGTCCCAAAAATGAAGAATCAACTGAAAAATTTAATTTTCATAATAAATAAAGAAAAGTTGAAAGAAAAATGAAAAATCAACTGAAAAATTAAATTTTCATAATAAATAAAGAAAAGTTGAAAGAAAAATTTCGATATTTTTTTCAAAGTCAGAAATAGTCAGAAATATAAAAAAATCAATTGGAAAAAATATATATATGATTTTTAAGTGGAATTCATTTGAAATAGAGACTTCTCAATGAAACTGAGGTGTATGTCAAAAATTTTTTTTCTTGAAAATTTCGAAAATTTTTCTAAGTCCCGCTAGAATGCCATTTGCTGTTTGTGTGTTTAAAAGGTATATTATGAGAAGTGTAAAAATGAACAATTCCATAGAAGGTCAGATTATATGAGAAAAAAAATCGAAAATTTTTCTAAGTCCCAAAAATGAAAAATCAACTGAAAAATTTAATTTTCATAATAAATAAAGAAAAGTTGAAAGAAAAATGAAAAATCAACTGAAAAATTAAATTTTCATAATAAATAAAGAAAAGTTGAAAGAAAAATTTCGATATTTTTTTCAAAGTCAGAAATAGTCAGAAATATAAAAAAATCAATTGGAAAAAATATATATATGATTTTTAAGTGGAATTCATTTGAAATAGAGACTTCTCAATGAAACTGAGGTGTATGTCAAAAATTTTTTTTCTTGAAAATTTCGAAAATTTTTCTAAGTCCCGCTAGAATGCCATTTGCTGTTTGTGTGTTTAAAAGGTATATTATGAGAAGTGTAAAAATGAACAATTCCATAGAAGGTCAGATTATATGAGAAAAAAAATCGAAAATTTTTCTAAGTCCCAAAAATGAAAAATCAACTGAAAAATTTAATTTTCATAATAAATAAAGAAAAGTTGAAAGAAAAATGAAAAATCAACTGAAAAATTAAATTTTCATAATAAATAAAGAAAAGTTGAAAGAAAAATGAAAAATCAACTGAAAAATTAAATTTTCATAATAAATAAAGAAAAGTTGAAAGAAAAATTTCGATATTTTTTTCAAAGTCAGAAATATAAAAAAATCAATTTTTTTGATTTTTAAGTGAAATGCATTTGAAATAGAAACTTCTCAATGAAACTGAGGTGTATGTGAAAAATTTTTTTTCTTGAAAATTTCGAAAATTTTTCTAAGTCCCAAAAATGAAAAATCAACTGAAAAATTTAATTTTCATAATAAATAAAGAAAAGTTGAAAGAAAAATGAAAAATCAACTGAAAAATTAAATTTTCATAATAAATAAAGAAAAGTTGAAAGAAAAATGAAAAATCAACTGAAAAATTAAATTTTCATAATAAATAAAGAAAAGTTGAAAGAAAAATTTCGATATTTTTTTCAAAGTCAGAAATATAAAAAAATCAATTTTTTTGATTTTTAAGTGAAATGCATTTGAAATAAAAACTTCTCAATGAAACTGAGGTGTATGTGAAAAATTTTTTTTCTTGAAAATTTCGAAAATTTTTCTAAGTCCCAAAAATGAAAAATCAACTGAAAAATTTAATTTTCATAATAAATAAAGAAAAGTTGAAAGAAAAATGAAAAATCAACTGAAAAATTAAATTTTCATAATAAATAAAGAAAAGTTGAAAGAAAAATTTCGATATTTTTTTCAAAGTCAGAAATAGTCAGAAATATAAAAAAATCAATTGGAAAAAATATATATATGATTTTTAAGTGGAATTCATTTGAAATAGAGACTTCTCAATGAAACTGAGGTGTATGTCAAAAATTTTTTTTCTTGAAAATTTCGAAAATTTTTCTAAGTCCCGCTAGAATGCCATTTGCTGTTTGTGTGTTTAAAAGGTATATTATGAGAAGTGTAAAAATGAACAATTCCATAGAAGGTCAGATTATATGAGAAAAAAAATCGAAAATTTTTCTAAGTCCCAAAAATGAAAAATCAACTGAAAAATTTAATTTTCATAATAAATAAAGAAAAGTTGAAAGAAAAATGAAAAATCAACTGAAAAATTAAATTTTCATAATAAATAAAGAAAAGTTGAAAGAAAAATGAAAAATCAACTGAAAAATTAAATTTTCATAATAAATAAAGAAAAGTTGAAAGAAAAATTTCGATATTTTTTTCAAAGTCAGAAATATAAAAAAATCAATTTTTTTGATTTTTAAGTGAAATGCATTTGAAATAGAAACTTCTCAATGAAACTGAGGTGTATGTGAAAAATTTTTTTTCTTGAAAATTTCGAAAATTTTTCTAAGTCCCAAAAATGAAAAATCAACTGAAAAATTTAATTTTCATAATAAATAAAGAAAAGTTGAAAGAAAAATGAAAAATCAACTGAAAAATTAAATTTTCATAATAAATAAAGAAAAGTTGAAAGAAAAATTTCGATATTTTTTTCAAAGTCAGAAATAGTCAGAAATAGTCAGAAATATAAAAAAATCAATTGGAAAAAATATAGTCCCGCTAGAATGCCATTTGCTGTTTGTGTGTTTAAAAGGTATATTATGAGAAGTGTAAAAATGAACAATTCCATAGAAGGTCAGATTATATGAGAAAAAAAATCGAAAATTTTTCTAAGTCCCAAAAATGAAGAATCAACTGAAAAATTTAATTTTCATAATAAATAAAGAAAAGTTGAAAGAAAAATGAAAAATCAACTGAAAAATTAAATTTTCATAATAAATAAAGAAAAGTTGAAAGAAAAATTTCGATATTTTTTTCAAAGTCAGAAATAGTCAGAAATATAAAAAAATCAATTGGAAAAAATATATATATGATTTTTAAGTGGAATTCATTTGAAATAGAGACTTCTCAATGAAACTGAGGTGTATGTCAAAAATTTTTTTTCTTGAAAATTTCGAAAATTTTTCTAAGTCCCGCTAGAATGCCATTTGCTGTTTGTGTGTTTAAAAGGTATATTATGAGAAGTGTAAAAATGAACAATTCCATAGAAGGTCAGATTATATGAGAAAAAAAATCGAAAATTTTTCTAAGTCCCAAAAATGAAAAATCAACTGAAAAATTTAATTTTCATAATAAATAAAGAAAAGTTGAAAGAAAAATGAAAAATCAACTGAAAAATTAAATTTTCATAATAAATAAAGAAAAGTTGAAAGAAAAATGAAAAATCAACTGAAAAATTAAATTTTCATAATAAATAAAGAAAAGTTGAAAGAAAAATTTCGATATTTTTTTCAAAGTCAGAAATATAAAAAAATCAATTTTTTTGATTTTTAAGTGAAATGCATTTGAAATAGAAACTTCTCAATGAAACTGAGGTGTATGTGAAAAATTTTTTTTCTTGAAAATTTCGAAAATTTTTCTAAGTCCCAAAAATGAAAAATCAACTGAAAAATTTAATTTTCATAATAAATAAAGAAAAGTTGAAAGAAAAATGAAAAATCAACTGAAAAATTAAATTTTCATAATAAATAAAGAAAAGTTGAAAGAAAAATTTCGATATTTTTTTCAAAGTCAGAAATATAAAAAAATCTATTTTTTTGATTTTTAAGTGAAATGCATTTGAAATAGAAACTTCTCAATGAAACTGAGGTGTATGTGAAAAATTTTTTTTCTTGAAAATTTCGAAAATTTTTCTAAGTCCCAAAAATGAAAAATCAACTGAAAAATTTAATTTTCATAATAAATAAAGAAAAGTTGAAAGAAAAATGAAAAATCAACTGAAAAATTAAATTTTCATAATAAATAAAGAAAAGTTGAAAGAAAAATTTCGATATTTTTTTCAAAGTCAGAAATAGTCAGAAATATAAAAAAATCAATTGGAAAAAATATAGTCCCGCTAGAATGCCATTTGCTGTTTGTGTGTTTAAAAGGTATATTATGAGAAGTGTAAAAATGAACAATTCCATAGAAGGTCAGATTATATGAGAAAAAAAATCGAAAATTTTTCTAAGTCCCAAAAATGAAGAATCAACTGAAAAATTTAATTTTCATAATAAATAAAGAAAAGTTGAAAGAAAAATGAAAAATCAACTGAAAAATTAAATTTTCATAATAAATAAAGAAAAGTTGAAAGAAAAATGAAAAATCAACTGAAAAATTAAATTTTCATAATAAATAAAGAAAAGTTGAAAGAAAAATTTCGATATTTTTTTCAAAGTCAGAAATATAAAAAAATCAATTTTTTTGATTTTTAAGTGAAATGCATTTGAAATAGAAACTTCTCAATGAAACTGAGGTGTATGTGAAAAATTTTTTTTCTTGAAAATTTCGAAAATTTTTCTAAGTCCCAAAAATGAAAAATCAACTGAAAAATTTAATTTTCATAATAAATAAAGAAAAGTTGAAAGAAAAATGAAAAATCAACTGAAAAATTAAATTTTCATAATAAATAAAGAAAAGTTGAAAGAAAAATTTCGATATTTTTTTCAAGGTCAGAAATATAAAAAAATCTATTTTTTTGATTTTTAAGTGAAATGCATTTGAAATAGAAACTTCTCAATGAAACTGAGGTGTATGTGAAAAATTTTTTTTCTTGAAAATTTCGAAAATTTTTCTAAGTCCCAAAAATGAAAAATCAACTGAAAAATTTAATTTTCATAATAAATAAAGAAAAGTTGAAAGAAAAATGAAAAATCAACTGAAAAATTAAATTTTCATAATAAATAAAGAAAAGTTGAAAGAAAAATTTCGATATTTTTTTCAAAGTCAGAAATAGTCAGAAATAGTCAGAAATATAAAAAAATCAATTGGAAAAAATATAGTCCCGCTAGAATGCCATTTGCTGTTTGTGTGTTTAAAAGGTATATTATGAGAAGTGTAAAAATGAACAATTCCATAGAAGGTCAGATTATATGAGAAAAAAAATCGAAAATTTTTCTAAGTCCCAAAAATGAAGAATCAACTGAAAAATTTAATTTTCATAATAAATAAAGAAAAGTTGAAAGAAAAATGAAAAATCAACTGAAAAATTAAATTTTCATAATAAATAAAGAAAAGTTGAAAGAAAAATTTCGATATTTTTTTCAAAGTCAGAAATATAAAAAAATCAATTGGAAAAAATATATATATGATTTTTAAGTGGAATTCATTTGAAATAGAGACTTCTCAATGAAACTGAGGTGTATGTCAAAAATTTTTTTTCTTGAAAATTTCGAAAATTTTTCTAAGTCCCGCTAGAATGCCATTTGCTGTTTGTGTGTTTAAAAGGTATATTATGAGAAGTGTAAAAATGAACAATTCCATAGAAGGTCAGATTATATGAGAAAAAAAATCGAAAATTTTTCTAAGTCCCAAAAATGAAAAATCAACTGAAAAATTTAATTTTCATAATAAATAAAGAAAAGTTGAAAGAAAAATGAAAAATCAACTGAAAAATTAAATTTTCATAATAAATAAAGAAAAGTTGAAAGAAAAATGAAAAATCAACTGAAAAATTAAATTTTCATAATAAATAAAGAAAAGTTGAAAGAAAAATTTCGATATTTTTTTCAAAGTCAGAAATATAAAAAAATCAATTTTTTTGATTTTTAAGTGAAATGCATTTGAAATAAAAACTTCTCAATGAAACTGAGGTGTATGTGAAAAATTTTTTTTCTTGAAAATTTCGAAAATTTTTCTAAGTCCCAAAAATGAAAAATCAACTGAAAAATTTAATTTTCATAATAAATAAAGAAAAGTTGAAAGAAAAATGAAAAATCAACTGAAAAATTAAATTTTCATAATAAATAAAGAAAAGTTGAAAGAAAAATTTCGATATTTTTTTCAAAGTCAGAAATAGTCAGAAATAGTCAGAAATATAAAAAAATCAATTGGAAAAAATATAGTCCCGCTAGAATGCCATTTGCTGTTTGTGTGTTTAAAAGGTATATTATGAGAAGTGTAAAAATGAACAATTCCATAGAAGGTCAGATTATATGAGAAAAAAAATCGAAAATTTTTCTAAGTCCCAAAAATGAAGAATCAACTGAAAAATTTAATTTTCATAATAAATAAAGAAAAGTTGAAAGAAAAATGAAAAATCAACTGAAAAATTAAATTTTCATAATAAATAAAGAAAAGTTGAAAGAAAAATTTCGATATTTTTTTCAAAGTCAGAAATAGTCAGAAATATAAAAAAATCAATTGGAAAAAATATATATATGATTTTTAAGTGGAATTCATTTGAAATAGAGACTTCTCAATGAAACTGAGGTGTATGTCAAAAATTTTTTTTCTTGAAAATTTCGAAAATTTTTCTAAGTCCCGCTAGAATGCCATTTGCTGTTTGTGTGTTTAAAAGGTATATTATGAGAAGTGTAAAAATGAACAATTCCATAGAAGGTCAGATTATATGAGAAAAAAAATCGAAAATTTTTCTAAGTCCCAAAAATGAAAAATCAACTGAAAAATTTAATTTTCATAATAAATAAAGAAAAGTTGAAAGAAAAATGAAAAATCAACTGAAAAATTAAATTTTCATAATAAATAAAGAAAAGTTGAAAGAAAAATGAAAAATCAACTGAAAAATTAAATTTTCATAATAAATAAAGAAAAGTTGAAAGAAAAATTTCGATATTTTTTTCAAAGTCAGAAATATAAAAAAATCAATTTTTTTGATTTTTAAGTGAAATGCATTTGAAATAGAAACTTCTCAATGAAACTGAGGTGTATGTGAAAAATTTTTTTTCTTGAAAATTTCGAAAATTTTTCTAAGTCCCAAAAATGAAAAATCAACTGAAAAATTTAATTTTCATAATAAATAAAGAAAAGTTGAAAGAAAAATGAAAAATCAACTGAAAAATTAAATTTTCATAATAAATAAAGAAAAGTTGAAAGAAAAATGAAAAATCAACTGAAAAATTAAATTTTCATAATAAATAAAGAAAAGTTGAAAGAAAAATTTCGATATTTTTTTCAAAGTCAGAAATATAAAAAAATCAATTTTTTTGATTTTTAAGTGAAATGCATTTGAAATAAAAACTTCTCAATGAAACTGAGGTGTATGTGAAAAATTTTTTTTCTTGAAAATTTCGAAAATTTTTCTAAGTCCCAAAAATGAAAAATCAACTGAAAAATTTAATTTTCATAATAAATAAAGAAAAGTTGAAAGAAAAATGAAAAATCAACTGAAAAATTAAATTTTCATAATAAATAAAGAAAAGTTGAAAGAAAAATTTCGATATTTTTTTCAAAGTCAGAAATAGTCAGAAATAGTCAGAAATATAAAAAAATCAATTGGAAAAAATATAGTCCCGCTAGAATGCCATTTGCTGTTTGTGTGTTTAAAAGGTATATTATGAGAAGTGTAAAAATGAACAATTCCATAGAAGGTCAGATTATATGAGAAAAAAAATCGAAAATTTTTCTAAGTCCCAAAAATGAAGAATCAACTGAAAAATTTAATTTTCATAATAAATAAAGAAAAGTTGAAAGAAAAATGAAAAATCAACTGAAAAATTAAATTTTCATAATAAATAAAGAAAAGTTGAAAGAAAAATTTCGATATTTTTTTCAAAGTCAGAAATAGTCAGAAATATAAAAAAATCAATTGGAAAAAATATATATATGATTTTTAAGTGGAATTCATTTGAAATAGAGACTTCTCAATGAAACTGAGGTGTATGTCAAAAATTTTTTTTCTTGAAAATTTCGAAAATTTTTCTAAGTCCCGCTAGAATGCCATTTGCTGTTTGTGTGTTTAAAAGGTATATTATGAGAAGTGTAAAAATGAACAATTCCATAGAAGGTCAGATTATATGAGAAAAAAAATCGAAAATTTTTCTAAGTCCCAAAAATGAAAAATCAACTGAAAAATTTAATTTTCATAATAAATAAAGAAAAGTTGAAAGAAAAATGAAAAATCAACTGAAAAATTAAATTTTCATAATAAATAAAGAAAAGTTGAAAGAAAAATGAAAAATCAACTGAAAAATTAAATTTTCATAATAAATAAAGAAAAGTTGAAAGAAAAATTTCGATATTTTTTTCAAAGTCAGAAATATAAAAAAATCAATTTTTTTGATTTTTAAGTGAAATGCATTTGAAATAGAAACTTCTCAATGAAACTGAGGTGTATGTGAAAAATTTTTTTTCTTGAAAATTTCGAAAATTTTTCTAAGTCCCAAAAATGAAAAATCAACTGAAAAATTTAATTTTCATAATAAATAAAGAAAAGTTGAAAGAAAAATGAAAAATCAACTGAAAAATTAAATTTTCATAATAAATAAAGAAAAGTTGAAAGAAAAATTTCGATATTTTTTTCAAAGTCAGAAATAGTCAGAAATAGTCAGAAATATAAAAAAATCAATTGGAAAAAATATAGTCCCGCTAGAATGCCATTTGCTGTTTGTGTGTTTAAAAGGTATATTATGAGAAGTGTAAAAATGAACAATTCCATAGAAGGTCAGATTATATGAGAAAAAAAATCGAAAATTTTTCTAAGTCCCAAAAATGAAGAATCAACTGAAAAATTTAATTTTCATAATAAATAAAGAAAAGTTGAAAGAAAAATGAAAAATCAACTGAAAAATTAAATTTTCATAATAAATAAAGAAAAGTTGAAAGAAAAATGAAAAATCAACTGAAAAATTAAATTTTCATAATAAATAAGGAAAAGTTGAAAGAAAAATTTCGATATTTTTTTCAAAGTCAGAAATATAAAAAAATCAATTTTTTTGATTTTTAAGTGAAATGCATTTGAAATAGAAACTTCTCAATGAAACTGAGGTGTATGTGAAAAATTTTTTTTCTTGAAAATTTCGAAAATTTTTCTAAGTCCCAAAAATGAAAAATCAACTGAAAAATTTAATTTTCATAATAAATAAAGAAAAGTTGAAAGAAAAATGAAAAATCAACTGAAAAATTAAATTTTCATAATAAATAAAGAAAAGTTGAAAGAAAAATTTCGATATTTTTTTCAAAGTCAGAAATAGTCAGAAATATAAAAAAATCAATTGGAAAAAATATATATATGATTTTTAAGTGGAATTCATTTGAAATAGAGACTTCTCAATGAAACTGAGGTGTATGTCAAAAATTTTTTTTCTTGAAAATTTCGAAAATTTTTCTAAGTCCCGCTAGAATGCCATTTGCTGTTTGTGTGTTTAAAAGGTATATTATGAGAAGTGTAAAAATGAACAATTCCATAGAAGGTCAGATTATATGAGAAAAAAAATCGAAAATTTTTCTAAGTCCCAAAAATGAAAAATCAACTGAAAAATTTAATTTTCATAATAAATAAAGAAAAGTTGAAAGAAAAATGAAAAATCAACTGAAAAATTAAATTTTCATAATAAATAAAGAAAAGTTGAAAGAAAAATGAAAAATCAACTGAAAAATTAAATTTTCATAATAAATAAAGAAAAGTTGAAAGAAAAATTTCGATATTTTTTTCAAAGTCAGAAATATAAAAAAATCAATTTTTTTGATTTTTAAGTGAAATGCATTTGAAATAGAAACTTCTCAATGAAACTGAGGTGTATGTGAAAAATTTTTTTTCTTGAAAATTTCGAAAATTTTTCTAAGTCCCAAAAATGAAAAATCAACTGAAAAATTTAATTTTCATAATAAATAAAGAAAAGTTGAAAGAAAAATGAAAAATCAACTGAAAAATTAAATTTTCATAATAAATAAAGAAAAGTTGAAAGAAAAATTTCGATATTTTTTTCAAAGTCAGAAATAGTCAGAAATAGTCAGAAATATAAAAAAATCAATTGGAAAAAATATAGTCCCGCTAGAATGCCATTTGCTGTTTGTGTGTTTAAAAGGTATATTATGAGAAGTGTAAAAATGAACAATTCCATAGAAGGTCAGATTATATGAGAAAAAAAATCGAAAATTTTTCTAAGTCCCAAAAATGAAGAATCAACTGAAAAATTTAATTTTCATAATAAATAAAGAAAAGTTGAAAGAAAAATGAAAAATCAACTGAAAAATTAAATTTTCATAATAAATAAAGAAAAGTTGAAAGAAAAATTTCGATATTTTTTTCAAAGTCAGAAATAGTCAGAAATATAAAAAAATCAATTGGAAAAAATATATATATGATTTTTAAGTGGAATTCATTTGAAATAGAGACTTCTCAATGAAACTGAGGTGTATGTCAAAAATTTTTTTTCTTGAAAATTTCGAAAATTTTTCTAAGTCCCGCTAGAATGCCATTTGCTGTTTGTGTGTTTAAAAGGTATATTATGAGAAGTGTAAAAATGAACAATTCCATAGAAGGTCAGATTATATGAGAAAAAAAATCGAAAATTTTTCTAAGTCCCAAAAATGAAAAATCAACTGAAAAATTTAATTTTCATAATAAATAAAGAAAAGTTGAAAGAAAAATGAAAAATCAACTGAAAAATTAAATTTTCATAATAAATAAAGAAAAGTTGAAAGAAAAATGAAAAATCAACTGAAAAATTAAATTTTCATAATAAATAAAGAAAAGTTGAAAGAAAAATTTCGATATTTTTTTCAAAGTCAGAAATATAAAAAAATCAATTTTTTTGATTTTTAAGTGAAATGCATTTGAAATAGAAACTTCTCAATGAAACTGAGGTGTATGTGAAAAATTTTTTTTCTTGAAAATTTCGAAAATTTTTCTAAGTCCCAAAAATGAAAAATCAACTGAAAAATTTAATTTTCATAATAAATAAAGAAAAGTTGAAAGAAAAATGAAAAATCAACTGAAAAATTAAATTTTCATAATAAATAAAGAAAAGTTGAAAGAAAAATTTCGATATTTTTTTCAAAGTCAGAAATAGTCAGAAATAGTCAGAAATATAAAAAAATCAATTGGAAAAAATATAGTCCCGCTAGAATGCCATTTGCTGTTTGTGTGTTTAAAAGGTATATTATGAGAAGTGTAAAAATGAACAATTCCATAGAAGGTCAGATTATATGAGAAAAAAAATCGAAAATTTTTCTAAGTCCCAAAAATGAAGAATCAACTGAAAAATTTAATTTTCATAATAAATAAAGAAAAGTTGAAAGAAAAATGAAAAATCAACTGAAAAATTAAATTTTCATAATAAATAAAGAAAAGTTGAAAGAAAAATGAAAAATCAACTGAAAAATTAAATTTTCATAATAAATAAGGAAAAGTTGAAAGAAAAATTTCGATATTTTTTTCAAAGTCAGAAATATAAAAAAATCAATTTTTTTGATTTTTAAGTGAAATGCATTTGAAATAGAAACTTCTCAATGAAACTGAGGTGTATGTGAAAAATTTTTTTTCTTGAAAATTTCGAAAATTTTTCTAAGTCCCAAAAATGAAAAATCAACTGAAAAATTTAATTTTCATAATAAATAAAGAAAAGTTGAAAGAAAAATGAAAAATCAACTGAAAAATTAAATTTTCATAATAAATAAAGAAAAGTTGAAAGAAAAATTTCGATATTTTTTTCAAAGTCAGAAATAGTCAGAAATATAAAAAAATCAATTGGAAAAAATATATATATGATTTTTAAGTGGAATTCATTTGAAATAGAGACTTCTCAATGAAACTGAGGTGTATGTCAAAAATTTTTTTTCTTGAAAATTTCGAAAATTTTTCTAAGTCCCGCTAGAATGCCATTTGCTGTTTGTGTGTTTAAAAGGTATATTATGAGAAGTGTAAAAATGAACAATTCCATAGAAGGTCAGATTATATGAGAAAAAAAATCGAAAATTTTTCTAAGTCCCAAAAATGAAAAATCAACTGAAAAATTTAATTTTCATAATAAATAAAGAAAAGTTGAAAGAAAAATGAAAAATCAACTGAAAAATTAAATTTTCATAATAAATAAAGAAAAGTTGAAAGAAAAATGAAAAATCAACTGAAAAATTAAATTTTCATAATAAATAAAGAAAAGTTGAAAGAAAAATTTCGATATTTTTTTCAAAGTCAGAAATATAAAAAAATCAATTTTTTTGATTTTTAAGTGAAATGCATTTGAAATAGAAACTTCTCAATGAAACTGAGGTGTATGTGAAAAATTTTTTTTCTTGAAAATTTCGAAAATTTTTCTAAGTCCCAAAAATGAAAAATCAACTGAAAAATTTAATTTTCATAATAAATAAAGAAAAGTTGAAAGAAAAATGAAAAATCAACTGAAAAATTAAATTTTCATAATAAATAAAGAAAAGTTGAAAGAAAAATTTCGATATTTTTTTCAAAGTCAGAAATAGTCAGAAATATAAAAAAATCAATTGGAAAAAATATATATATGATTTTTAAGTGGAATTCATTTGAAATAGAGACTTCTCAATGAAACTGAGGTGTATGTCAAAAATTTTTTTTCTTGAAAATTTCGAAAATTTTTCTAAGTCCCGCTAGAATGCCATTTGCTGTTTGTGTGTTTAAAAGGTATATTATGAGAAGTGTAAAAATGAACAATTCCATAGAAGGTCAGATTATATGAGAAAAAAAATCGAAAATTTTTCTAAGTCCCAAAAATGAAAAATCAACTGAAAAATTTAATTTTCATAATAAATAAAGAAAAGTTGAAAGAAAAATGAAAAATCAACTGAAAAATTAAATTTTCATAATAAATAAAGAAAAGTTGAAAGAAAAATGAAAAATCAACTGAAAAATTAAATTTTCATAATAAATAAAGAAAAGTTGAAAGAAAAATTTCGATATTTTTTTCAAAGTCAGAAATATAAAAAAATCAATTTTTTTGATTTTTAAGTGAAATGCATTTGAAATAGAAACTTCTCAATGAAACTGAGGTGTATGTGAAAAATTTTTTTTCTTGAAAATTTCGAAAATTTTTCTAAGTCCCAAAAATGAAAAATCAACTGAAAAATTTAATTTTCATAATAAATAAAGAAAAGTTGAAAGAAAAATGAAAAATCAACTGAAAAATTAAATTTTCATAATAAATAAAGAAAAGTTGAAAGAAAAATTTCGATATTTTTTTCAAAGTCAGAAATAGTCAGAAATATAAAAAAATCAATTGGAAAAAATATATATATGATTTTTAAGTGGAATTCATTTGAAATAGAGACTTCTCAATGAAACTGAGGTGTATGTCAAAAATTTTTTTTCTTGAAAATTTCGAAAATTTTTCTAAGTCCCGCTAGAATGCCATTTGCTGTTTGTGTGTTTAAAAGGTATATTATGAGAAGTGTAAAAATGAACAATTCCATAGAAGGTCAGATTATATGAGAAAAAAAATCGAAAATTTTTCTAAGTCCCAAAAATGAAGAATCAACTGAAAAATTAAATTTTCATAATAAATAAAGAAAAGTTGAAAGAAAAATGAAAAATCAACTGAAAAATTAAATTTTCATAATAAATAAAGAAAAGTTGAAAGAAAAATTTCGATATTTTTTTCAAAGTCAGAAATAGTCAGAAATAGTCAGAAATATAAAAAAATCAATTGGAAAAAATATAGTCCCGCTAGAATGCCATTTGCTGTTTGTGTGTTTAAAAGGTATATTATGAGAAGTGTAAAAATGAACAATTCCATAGAAGGTCAGATTATATGAGAAAAAAAATCGAAAATTTTTCTAAGTCCCAAAAATGAAAAATCAACTGAAAAATTTAATTTTCATAATAAATAAAGAAAAGTTGAAAGAAAAATGAAAAATCAACTGAAAAATTAAATTTTCATAATAAATAAAGAAAAGTTGAAAGAAAAATGAAAAATCAACTGAAAAATTAAATTTTCATAATAAATAAAGAAAAGTTGAAAGAAAAATTTCGATATTTTTTTCAAAGTCAGAAATATAAAAAAATCAATTTTTTTGATTTTTAAGTGAAATGCATTTGAAATAGAAACTTCTCAATGAAACTGAGGTGTATGTGAAAAATTTTTTTTCTTGAAAATTTCGAAAATTTTTCTAAGTCCCAAAAATGAAAAATCAACTGAAAAATTTAATTTTCATAATAAATAAAGAAAAGTTGAAAGAAAAATGAAAAATCAACTGAAAAATTAAATTTTCATAATAAATAAAGAAAAGTTGAAAGAAAAATGAAAAATCAACTGAAAAATTAAATTTTCATAATAAATAAAGAAAAGTTGAAAGAAAAATTTCGATATTTTTTTCAAAGTCAGAAATATAAAAAAATCAATTTTTTTGATTTTTAAGTGAAATGCATTTGAAATAGAAACTTCTCAATGAAACTGAGGTGTATGTGAAAAATTTTTTTTCTTGAAAATTTCGAAAATTTTTCTAAGTCCCAAAAATGAAAAATCAACTGAAAAATTTAATTTTCATAATAAATAAAGAAAAGTTGAAAGAAAAATGAAAAATCAACTGAAAAATTAAATTTTCATAATAAATAAAGAAAAGTTGAAAGAAAAATTTCGATATTTTTTTCAAAGTCAGAAATAGTCAGAAATAGTCAGAAATATAAAAAAATCAATTGGAAAAAATATAGTCCCGCTAGAATGCCATTTGCTGTTTGTGTGTTTAAAAGGTATATTATGAGAAGTGTAAAAATGAACAATTCCATAGAAGGTCAGATTATATGAGAAAAAAAATCGAAAATTTTTCTAAGTCCCAAAAATGAAGAATCAACTGAAAAATTTAATTTTCATAATAAATAAAGAAAAGTTGAAAGAAAAATGAAAAATCAACTGAAAAATTAAATTTTCATAATAAATAAAGAAAAGTTGAAAGAAAAATTTCGATATTTTTTTCAAAGTCAGAAATAGTCAGAAATATAAAAAAATCAATTGGAAAAAATATATATATGATTTTTAAGTGGAATTCATTTGAAATAGAGACTTCTCAATGAAACTGAGGTGTATGTCAAAAATTTTTTTTCTTGAAAATTTCGAAAATTTTTCTAAGTCCCGCTAGAATGCCATTTGCTGTTTGTGTGTTTAAAAGGTATATTATGAGAAGTGTAAAAATGAACAATTCCATAGAAGGTCAGATTATATGAGAAAAAAAATCGAAAATTTTTCTAAGTCCCAAAAATGAAAAATCAACTGAAAAATTTAATTTTCATAATAAATAAAGAAAAGTTGAAAGAAAAATGAAAAATCAACTGAAAAATTAAATTTTCATAATAAATAAAGAAAAGTTGAAAGAAAAATGAAAAATCAACTGAAAAATTAAATTTTCATAATAAATAAAGAAAAGTTGAAAGAAAAATTTCGATATTTTTTTCAAAGTCAGAAATATAAAAAAATCAATTTTTTTGATTTTTAAGTGAAATGCATTTGAAATAGAAACTTCTCAATGAAACTGAGGTGTATGTGAAAAATTTTTTTTCTTGAAAATTTCGAAAATTTTTCTAAGTCCCAAAAATGAAAAATCAACTGAAAAATTTAATTTTCATAATAAATAAAGAAAAGTTGAAAGAAAAATGAAAAATCAACTGAAAAATTAAATTTTCATAATAAATAAAGAAAAGTTGAAAGAAAAATTTCGATATTTTTTTCAAAGTCAGAAATATAAAAAAATCTATTTTTTTGATTTTTAAGTGAAATGCATTTGAAATAGAAACTTCTCAATGAAACTGAGGTGTATGTGAAAAATTTTTTTTCTTGAAAATTTCGAAAATTTTTCTAAGTCCCAAAAATGAAAAATCAACTGAAAAATTTAATTTTCATAATAAATAAAGAAAAGTTGAAAGAAAAATGAAAAATCAACTGAAAAATTAAATTTTCATAATAAATAAAGAAAAGTTGAAAGAAAAATTTCGATATTTTTTTCAAAGTCAGAAATAGTCAGAAATAGTCAGAAATATAAAAAAATCAATTGGAAAAAATATAGTCCCGCTAGAATGCCATTTGCTGTTTGTGTGTTTAAAAGGTATATTATGAGAAGTGTAAAAATGAACAATTCCATAGAAGGTCAGATTATATGAGAAAAAAAATCGAAAATTTTTCTAAGTCCCAAAAATGAAGAATCAACTGAAAAATTTAATTTTCATAATAAATAAAGAAAAGTTGAAAGAAAAATGAAAAATCAACTGAAAAATTAAATTTTCATAATAAATAAAGAAAAGTTGAAAGAAAAATTTCGATATTTTTTTCAAAGTCAGAAATAGTCAGAAATATAAAAAAATCAATTGGAAAAAATATATATATGATTTTTAAGTGGAATTCATTTGAAATAGAGACTTCTCAATGAAACTGAGGTGTATGTCAAAAATTTTTTTTCTTGAAAATTTCGAAAATTTTTCTAAGTCCCGCTAGAATGCCATTTGCTGTTTGTGTGTTTAAAAGGTATATTATGAGAAGTGTAAAAATGAACAATTCCATAGAAGGTCAGATTATATGAGAAAAAAAATCGAAAATTTTTCTAAGTCCCAAAAATGAAAAATCAACTGAAAAATTTAATTTTCATAATAAATAAAGAAAAGTTGAAAGAAAAATGAAAAATCAACTGAAAAATTAAATTTTCATAATAAATAAAGAAAAGTTGAAAGAAAAATGAAAAATCAACTGAAAAATTAAATTTTCATAATAAATAAAGAAAAGTTGAAAGAAAAATTTCGATATTTTTTTCAAAGTCAGAAATATAAAAAAATCAATTTTTTTGATTTTTAAGTGAAATGCATTTGAAATAAAAACTTCTCAATGAAACTGAGGTGTATGTGAAAAATTTTTTTTCTTGAAAATTTCGAAAATTTTTCTAAGTCCCAAAAATGAAAAATCAACTGAAAAATTTAATTTTCATAATAAATAAAGAAAAGTTGAAAGAAAAATGAAAAATCAACTGAAAAATTAAATTTTCATAATAAATAAAGAAAAGTTGAAAGAAAAATTTCGATATTTTTTTCAAAGTCAGAAATAGTCAGAAATATAAAAAAATCAATTGGAAAAAATATATATATGATTTTTAAGTGGAATTCATTTGAAATAGAGACTTCTCAATGAAACTGAGGTGTATGTCAAAAATTTTTTTTCTTGAAAATTACGAAAATTTTTCTAAGTCCCGCTAGAATGCCATTTGCTGTTTGTGTGTTTAAAAGGTATATTATGAGAAGTGTAAAAATGAACAATTCCATAGAAGGTCAGATTATATGAGAAAAAAAATCGAAAATTTTTCTAAGTCCCAAAAATGAAAAATCAACTGAAAAATTTAATTTTCATAATAAATAAAGAAAAGTTGAAAGAAAAATGAAAAATCAACTGAAAAATTAAATTTTCATAATAAATAAAGAAAAGTTGAAAGAAAAATGAAAAATCAACTGAAAAATTAAATTTTCATAATAAATAAAGAAAAGTTGAAAGAAAAATTTCGATATTTTTTTCAAAGTCAGAAATATAAAAAAATCAATTTTTTTGATTTTTAAGTGAAATGCATTTGAAATAGAAACTTCTCAATGAAACTGAGGTGTATGTGAAAAATTTTTTTTTTTGAAAATTTCGAAAATTTTTCTAAGTCCCAAAAATGAAAAATCAACTGAAAAATTTAATTTTCATAATAAATAAAGAAAAGTTGAAAGAAAAATGAAAAATCAACTGAAAAATTAAATTTTCATAATAAATAAAGAAAAGTTGAAAGAAAAATGAAAAATCAACTGAAAAATTAAATTTTCATAATAAATAAAGAAAAGTTGAAAGAAAAATTTCGATATTTTTTTCAAAGTCAGAAATATAAAAAAATCAATTTTTTTGATTTTTAAGTGAAATGCATTTGAAATAAAAACTTCTCAATGAAACTGAGGTGTATGTGAAAAATTTTTTTTCTTGAAAATTTCGAAAATTTTTCTAAGTCCCAAAAATGAAAAATCAACTGAAAAATTTAATTTTCATAATAAATAAAGAAAAGTTGAAAGAAAAATGAAAAATCAACTGAAAAATTAAATTTTCATAATAAATAAAGAAAAGTTGAAAGAAAAATTTCGATATTTTTTTCAAAGTCAGAAATAGTCAGAAATATAAAAAAATCAATTGGAAAAAATATATATATGATTTTTAAGTGGAATTCATTTGAAATAGAGACTTCTCAATGAAACTGAGGTGTATGTCAAAAATTTTTTTTCTTGAAAATTTCGAAAATTTTTCTAAGTCCCGCTAGAATGCCATTTGCTGTTTGTGTGTTTAAAAGGTATATTATGAGAAGTGTAAAAATGAACAATTCCATAGAAGGTCAGATTATATGAGAAAAAAAATCGAAAATTTTTCTAAGTCCCAAAAATGAAAAATCAACTGAAAAATTTAATTTTCATAATAAATAAAGAAAAGTTGAAAGAAAAATGAAAAATCAACTGAAAAATTAAATTTTCATAATAAATAAAGAAAAGTTGAAAGAAAAATGAAAAATCAACTGAAAAATTAAATTTTCATAATAAATAAAGAAAAGTTGAAAGAAAAATTTCGATATTTTTTTCAAAGTCAGAAATATAAAAAAATCAATTTTTTTGATTTTTAAGTGAAATGCATTTGAAATAGAAACTTCTCAATGAAACTGAGGTGTATGTGAAAAATTTTTTTTCTTGAAAATTTCGAAAATTTTTCTAAGTCCCAAAAATGAAAAATCAACTGAAAAATTTAATTTTCATAATAAATAAAGAAAAGTTGAAAGAAAAATGAAAAATCAACTGAAAAATTAAATTTTCATAATAAATAAAGAAAAGTTGAAAGAAAAATTTCGATATTTTTTTCAAAGTCAGAAATAGTCAGAAATAGTCAGAAATATAAAAAAATCAATTGGAAAAAATATAGTCCCGCTAGAATGCCATTTGCTGTTTGTGTGTTTAAAAGGTATATTATGAGAAGTGTAAAAATGAACAATTCCATAGAAGGTCAGATTATATGAGAAAAAAAATCGAAAATTTTTCTAAGTCCCAAAAATGAAGAATCAACTGAAAAATTTAATTTTCATAATAAATAAAGAAAAGTTGAAAGAAAAATGAAAAATCAACTGAAAAATTAAATTTTCATAATAAATAAAGAAAAGTTGAAAGAAAAATTTCGATATTTTTTTCAAAGTCAGAAATAGTCAGAAATATAAAAAAATCAATTGGAAAAAATATATATATGATTTTTAAGTGGAATTCATTTGAAATAGAGACTTCTCAATGAAACTGAGGTGTATGTCAAAAATTTTTTTTCTTGAAAATTTCGAAAATTTTTCTAAGTCCCGCTAGAATGCCATTTGCTGTTTGTGTGTTTAAAAGGTATATTATGAGAAGTGTAAAAATGAACAATTCCATAGAAGGTCAGATTATATGAGAAAAAAAATCGAAAATTTTTCTAAGTCCCAAAAATGAAAAATCAACTGAAAAATTTAATTTTCATAATAAATAAAGAAAAGTTGAAAGAAAAATGAAAAATCAACTGAAAAATTAAATTTTCATAATAAATAAAGAAAAGTTGAAAGAAAAATGAAAAATCAACTGAAAAATTAAATTTTCATAATAAATAAAGAAAAGTTGAAAGAAAAATTTCGATATTTTTTTCAAAGTCAGAAATATAAAAAAATCAATTTTTTTGATTTTTAAGTGAAATGCATTTGAAATAGAAACTTCTCAATGAAACTGAGGTGTATGTGAAAAATTTTTTTTTTTGAAAATTTCGAAAATTTTTCTAAGTCCCAAAAATGAAAAATCAACTGAAAAATTTAATTTTCATAATAAATAAAGAAAAGTTGAAAGAAAAATGAAAAATCAACTGAAAAATTAAATTTTCATAATAAATAAAGAAAAGTTGAAAGAAAAATGAAAAATCAACTGAAAAATTAAATTTTCATAATAAATAAAGAAAAGTTGAAAGAAAAATTTCGATATTTTTTTCAAAGTCAGAAATATAAAAAAATCAATTTTTTTGATTTTTAAGTGAAATGCATTTGAAATAAAAACTTCTCAATGAAACTGAGGTGTATGTGAAAAATTTTTTTTCTTGAAAATTTCGAAAATTTTTCTAAGTCCCAAAAATGAAAAATCAACTGAAAAATTTAATTTTCATAATAAATAAAGAAAAGTTGAAAGAAAAATGAAAAATCAACTGAAAAATTAAATTTTCATAATAAATAAAGAAAAGTTGAAAGAAAAATTTCGATATTTTTTTCAAAGTCAGAAATAGTCAGAAATATAAAAAAATCAATTGGAAAAAATATATATATGATTTTTAAGTGGAATTCATTTGAAATAGAGACTTCTCAATGAAACTGAGGTGTATGTCAAAAATTTTTTTTCTTGAAAATTTCGAAAATTTTTCTAAGTCCCGCTAGAATGCCATTTGCTGTTTGTGTGTTTAAAAGGTATATTATGAGAAGTGTAAAAATGAACAATTCCATAGAAGGTCAGATTATATGAGAAAAAAAATCGAAAATTTTTCTAAGTCCCAAAAATGAAGAATCAACTGAAAAATTTAATTTTCATAATAAATAAAGAAAAGTTGAAAGAAAAATGAAAAATCAACTGAAAAATTAAATTTTCATAATAAATAAAGAAAAGTTGAAAGAAAAATTTCGATATTTTTTTCAAAGTCAGAAATAGTCAGAAATATAAAAAAATCAATTGGAAAAAATATATATATGATTTTTAAGTGGAATTCATTTGAAATAGAGACTTCTCAATGAAACTGAGGTGTATGTCAAAAATTTTTTTTCTTGAAAATTTCGAAAATTTTTCTAAGTCCCGCTAGAATGCCATTTGCTGTTTGTGTGTTTAAAAGGTATATTATGAGAAGTGTAAAAATGAACAATTCCATAGAAGGTCAGATTATATGAGAAAAAAAATCGAAAATTTTTCTAAGTCCCAAAAATGAAAAATCAACTGAAAAATTTAATTTTCATAATAAATAAAGAAAAGTTGAAAGAAAAATGAAAAATCAACTGAAAAATTAAATTTTCATAATAAATAAAGAAAAGTTGAAAGAAAAATGAAAAATCAACTGAAAAATTAAATTTTCATAATAAATAAAGAAAAGTTGAAAGAAAAATTTCGATATTTTTTTCAAAGTCAGAAATATAAAAAAATCAATTTTTTTGATTTTTAAGTGAAATGCATTTGAAATAGAAACTTCTCAATGAAACTGAGGTGTATGTGAAAAATTTTTTTTCTTGAAAATTTCGAAAATTTTTCTAAGTCCCAAAAATGAAAAATCAACTGAAAAATTTAATTTTCATAATAAATAAAGAAAAGTTGAAAGAAAAATGAAAAATCAACTGAAAAATTAAATTTTCATAATAAATAAAGAAAAGTTGAAAGAAAAATTTCGATATTTTTTTCAAAGTCAGAAATATAAAAAAATCTATTTTTTTGATTTTTAAGTGAAATGCATTTGAAATAGAAACTTCTCAATGAAACTGAGGTGTATGTGAAAAATTTTTTTTCTTGAAAATTTCGAAAATTTTTCTAAGTCCCAAAAATGAAAAATCAACTGAAAAATTTAATTTTCATAATAAATAAAGAAAAGTTGAAAGAAAAATGAAAAATCAACTGAAAAATTAAATTTTCATAATAAATAAAGAAAAGTTGAAAGAAAAATTTCGATATTTTTTTCAAAGTCAGAAATAGTCAGAAATATAAAAAAATCAATTGGAAAAAATATAGTCCCGCTAGAATGCCATTTGCTGTTTGTGTGTTTAAAAGGTATATTATGAGAAGTGTAAAAATGAACAATTCCATAGAAGGTCAGATTATATGAGAAAAAAAATCGAAAATTTTTCTAAGTCCCAAAAATGAAGAATCAACTGAAAAATTTAATTTTCATAATAAATAAAGAAAAGTTGAAAGAAAAATGAAAAATCAACTGAAAAATTAAATTTTCATAATAAATAAAGAAAAGTTGAAAGAAAAATTTCGATATTTTTTTCAAAGTCAGAAATAGTCAGAAATATAAAAAAATCAATTGGAAAAAATATATATATGATTTTTAAGTGGAATTCATTTGAAATAGAGACTTCTCAATGAAACTGAGGTGTATGTCAAAAATTTTTTTTCTTGAAAATTTCGAAAATTTTTCTAAGTCCCGCTAGAATGCCATTTGCTGTTTGTGTGTTTAAAAGGTATATTATGAGAAGTGTAAAAATGAACAATTCCATAGAAGGTCAGATTATATGAGAAAAAAAATCGAAAATTTTTCTAAGTCCCAAAAATGAAAAATCAACTGAAAAATTTAATTTTCATAATAAATAAAGAAAAGTTGAAAGAAAAATGAAAAATCAACTGAAAAATTAAATTTTCATAATAAATAAAGAAAAGTTGAAAGAAAAATGAAAAATCAACTGAAAAATTAAATTTTCATAATAAATAAAGAAAAGTTGAAAGAAAAATTTCGATATTTTTTTCAAAGTCAGAAATATAAAAAAATCAATTTTTTTGATTTTTAAGTGAAATGCATTTGAAATAGAAACTTCTCAATGAAACTGAGGTGTATGTGAAAAATTTTTTTTCTTGAAAATTTCGAAAATTTTTCTAAGTCCCAAAAATGAAAAATCAACTGAAAAATTTAATTTTCATAATAAATAAAGAAAAGTTGAAAGAAAAATGAAAAATCAACTGAAAAATTAAATTTTCATAATAAATAAAGAAAAGTTGAAAGAAAAATTTCGATATTTTTTTCAAGGTCAGAAATATAAAAAAATCTATTTTTTTGATTTTTAAGTGAAATGCATTTGAAATAGAAACTTCTCAATGAAACTGAGGTGTATGTGAAAAATTTTTTTTCTTGAAAATTTCGAAAATTTTTCTAAGTCCCAAAAATGAAAAATCAACTGAAAAATTTAATTTTCATAATAAATAAAGAAAAGTTGAAAGAAAAATGAAAAATCAACTGAAAAATTAAATTTTCATAATAAATAAAGAAAAGTTGAAAGAAAAATTTCGATATTTTTTTCAAAGTCAGAAATAGTCAGAAATAGTCAGAAATATAAAAAAATCAATTGGAAAAAATATAGTCCCGCTAGAATGCCATTTGCTGTTTGTGTGTTTAAAAGGTATATTATGAGAAGTGTAAAAATGAACAATTCCATAGAAGGTCAGATTATATGAGAAAAAAAATCGAAAATTTTTCTAAGTCCCAAAAATGAAGAATCAACTGAAAAATTTAATTTTCATAATAAATAAAGAAAAGTTGAAAGAAAAATGAAAAATCAACTGAAAAATTAAATTTTCATAATAAATAAAGAAAAGTTGAAAGAAAAATTTCGATATTTTTTTCAAAGTCAGAAATATAAAAAAATCAATTGGAAAAAATATATATATGATTTTTAAGTGGAATTCATTTGAAATAGAGACTTCTCAATGAAACTGAGGTGTATGTCAAAAATTTTTTTTCTTGAAAATTTCGAAAATTTTTCTAAGTCCCGCTAGAATGCCATTTGCTGTTTGTGTGTTTAAAAGGTATATTATGAGAAGTGTAAAAATGAACAATTCCATAGAAGGTCAGATTATATGAGAAAAAAAATCGAAAATTTTTCTAAGTCCCAAAAATGAAAAATCAACTGAAAAATTTAATTTTCATAATAAATAAAGAAAAGTTGAAAGAAAAATGAAAAATCAACTGAAAAATTAAATTTTCATAATAAATAAAGAAAAGTTGAAAGAAAAATGAAAAATCAACTGAAAAATTAAATTTTCATAATAAATAAAGAAAAGTTGAAAGAAAAATTTCGATATTTTTTTCAAAGTCAGAAATATAAAAAAATCAATTTTTTTGATTTTTAAGTGAAATGCATTTGAAATAAAAACTTCTCAATGAAACTGAGGTGTATGTGAAAAATTTTTTTTCTTGAAAATTTCGAAAATTTTTCTAAGTCCCAAAAATGAAAAATCAACTGAAAAATTTAATTTTCATAATAAATAAAGAAAAGTTGAAAGAAAAATGAAAAATCAACTGAAAAATTAAATTTTCATAATAAATAAAGAAAAGTTGAAAGAAAAATTTCGATATTTTTTTCAAAGTCAGAAATAGTCAGAAATAGTCAGAAATATAAAAAAATCAATTGGAAAAAATATAGTCCCGCTAGAATGCCATTTGCTGTTTGTGTGTTTAAAAGGTATATTATGAGAAGTGTAAAAATGAACAATTCCATAGAAGGTCAGATTATATGAGAAAAAAAATCGAAAATTTTTCTAAGTCCCAAAAATGAAGAATCAACTGAAAAATTTAATTTTCATAATAAATAAAGAAAAGTTGAAAGAAAAATGAAAAATCAACTGAAAAATTAAATTTTCATAATAAATAAAGAAAAGTTGAAAGAAAAATTTCGATATTTTTTTCAAAGTCAGAAATAGTCAGAAATATAAAAAAATCAATTGGAAAAAATATATATATGATTTTTAAGTGGAATTCATTTGAAATAGAGACTTCTCAATGAAACTGAGGTGTATGTCAAAAATTTTTTTTCTTGAAAATTTCGAAAATTTTTCTAAGTCCCGCTAGAATGCCATTTGCTGTTTGTGTGTTTAAAAGGTATATTATGAGAAGTGTAAAAATGAACAATTCCATAGAAGGTCAGATTATATGAGAAAAAAAATCGAAAATTTTTCTAAGTCCCAAAAATGAAAAATCAACTGAAAAATTTAATTTTCATAATAAATAAAGAAAAGTTGAAAGAAAAATGAAAAATCAACTGAAAAATTAAATTTTCATAATAAATAAAGAAAAGTTGAAAGAAAAATGAAAAATCAACTGAAAAATTAAATTTTCATAATAAATAAAGAAAAGTTGAAAGAAAAATTTCGATATTTTTTTCAAAGTCAGAAATATAAAAAAATCAATTTTTTTGATTTTTAAGTGAAATGCATTTGAAATAGAAACTTCTCAATGAAACTGAGGTGTATGTGAAAAATTTTTTTTCTTGAAAATTTCGAAAATTTTTCTAAGTCCCAAAAATGAAAAATCAACTGAAAAATTTAATTTTCATAATAAATAAAGAAAAGTTGAAAGAAAAATGAAAAATCAACTGAAAAATTAAATTTTCATAATAAATAAAGAAAAGTTGAAAGAAAAATGAAAAATCAACTGAAAAATTAAATTTTCATAATAAATAAAGAAAAGTTGAAAGAAAAATTTCGATATTTTTTTCAAAGTCAGAAATATAAAAAAATCAATTTTTTTGATTTTTAAGTGAAATGCATTTGAAATAAAAACTTCTCAATGAAACTGAGGTGTATGTGAAAAATTTTTTTTCTTGAAAATTTCGAAAATTTTTCTAAGTCCCAAAAATGAAAAATCAACTGAAAAATTTAATTTTCATAATAAATAAAGAAAAGTTGAAAGAAAAATGAAAAATCAACTGAAAAATTAAATTTTCATAATAAATAAAGAAAAGTTGAAAGAAAAATTTCGATATTTTTTTCAAAGTCAGAAATAGTCAGAAATAGTCAGAAATATAAAAAAATCAATTGGAAAAAATATAGTCCCGCTAGAATGCCATTTGCTGTTTGTGTGTTTAAAAGGTATATTATGAGAAGTGTAAAAATGAACAATTCCATAGAAGGTCAGATTATATGAGAAAAAAAATCGAAAATTTTTCTAAGTCCCAAAAATGAAGAATCAACTGAAAAATTTAATTTTCATAATAAATAAAGAAAAGTTGAAAGAAAAATGAAAAATCAACTGAAAAATTAAATTTTCATAATAAATAAAGAAAAGTTGAAAGAAAAATTTCGATATTTTTTTCAAAGTCAGAAATAGTCAGAAATATAAAAAAATCAATTGGAAAAAATATATATATGATTTTTAAGTGGAATTCATTTGAAATAGAGACTTCTCAATGAAACTGAGGTGTATGTCAAAAATTTTTTTTCTTGAAAATTTCGAAAATTTTTCTAAGTCCCGCTAGAATGCCATTTGCTGTTTGTGTGTTTAAAAGGTATATTATGAGAAGTGTAAAAATGAACAATTCCATAGAAGGTCAGATTATATGAGAAAAAAAATCGAAAATTTTTCTAAGTCCCAAAAATGAAAAATCAACTGAAAAATTTAATTTTCATAATAAATAAAGAAAAGTTGAAAGAAAAATGAAAAATCAACTGAAAAATTAAATTTTCATAATAAATAAAGAAAAGTTGAAAGAAAAATGAAAAATCAACTGAAAAATTAAATTTTCATAATAAATAAAGAAAAGTTGAAAGAAAAATTTCGATATTTTTTTCAAAGTCAGAAATATAAAAAAATCAATTTGTTTGATTTTTAAGTGAAATGCATTTGAAATAGAAACTTCTCAATGAAACTGAGGTGTATGTGAAAAATTTTTTTTCTTGAAAATTTCGAAAATTTTTCTAAGTCCCAAAAATGAAAAATCAACTGAAAAATTTAATTTTCATAATAAATAAAGAAAAGTTGAAAGAAAAATGAAAAATCAACTGAAAAATTAAATTTTCATAATAAATAAAGAAAAGTTGAAAGAAAAATTTCGATATTTTTTTCAAAGTCAGAAATAGTCAGAAATAGTCAGAAATATAAAAAAATCAATTGGAAAAAATATAGTCCCGCTAGAATGCCATTTGCTGTTTGTGTGTTTAAAAGGTATATTATGAGAAGTGTAAAAATGAACAATTCCATAGAAGGTCAGATTATATGAGAAAAAAAATCGAAAATTTTTCTAAGTCCCAAAAATGAAGAATCAACTGAAAAATTTAATTTTCATAATAAATAAAGAAAAGTTGAAAGAAAAATGAAAAATCAACTGAAAAATTAAATTTTCATAATAAATAAAGAAAAGTTGAAAGAAAAATGAAAAATCAACTGAAAAATTAAATTTTCATAATAAATAAGGAAAAGTTGAAAGAAAAATTTCGATATTTTTTTCAAAGTCAGAAATATAAAAAAATCAATTTTTTTGATTTTTAAGTGAAATGCATTTGAAATAGAAACTTCTCAATGAAACTGAGGTGTATGTGAAAAATTTTTTTTCTTGAAAATTTCGAAAATTTTTCTAAGTCCCAAAAATGAAAAATCAACTGAAAAATTTAATTTTCATAATAAATAAAGAAAAGTTGAAAGAAAAATGAAAAATCAACTGAAAAATTAAATTTTCATAATAAATAAAGAAAAGTTGAAAGAAAAATTTCGATATTTTTTTCAAAGTCAGAAATAGTCAGAAATATAAAAAAATCAATTGGAAAAAATATATATATGATTTTTAAGTGGAATTCATTTGAAATAGAGACTTCTCAATGAAACTGAGGTGTATGTCAAAAATTTTTTTTCTTGAAAATTTCGAAAATTTTTCTAAGTCCCGCTAGAATGCCATTTGCTGTTTGTGTGTTTAAAAGGTATATTATGAGAAGTGTAAAAATGAACAATTCCATAGAAGGTCAGATTATATGAGAAAAAAAATCGAAAATTTTTCTAAGTCCCAAAAATGAAAAATCAACTGAAAAATTTAATTTTCATAATAAATAAAGAAAAGTTGAAAGAAAAATGAAAAATCAACTGAAAAATTAAATTTTCATAATAAATAAAGAAAAGTTGAAAGAAAAATGAAAAATCAACTGAAAAATTAAATTTTCATAATAAATAAAGAAAAGTTGAAAGAAAAATTTCGATATTTTTTTCAAAGTCAGAAATATAAAAAAATCAATTTTTTTGATTTTTAAGTGAAATGCATTTGAAATAGAAACTTCTCAATGAAACTGAGGTGTATGTGAAAAATTTTTTTTCTTGAAAATTTCGAAAATTTTTCTAAGTCCCAAAAATGAAAAATCAACTGAAAAATTTAATTTTCATAATAAATAAAGAAAAGTTGAAAGAAAAATGAAAAATCAACTGAAAAATTAAATTTTCATAATAAATAAAGAAAAGTTGAAAGAAAAATTTCGATATTTTTTTCAAAGTCAGAAATAGTCAGAAATATAAAAAAATCAATTGGAAAAAATATATATATGATTTTTAAGTGGAATTCATTTGAAATAGAGACTTCTCAATGAAACTGAGGTGTATGTCAAAAATTTTTTTTCTTGAAAATTTCGAAAATTTTTCTAAGTCCCGCTAGAATGCCATTTGCTGTTTGTGTGTTTAAAAGGTATATTATGAGAAGTGTAAAAATGAACAATTCCATAGAAGGTCAGATTATATGAGAAAAAAAATCGAAAATTTTTCTAAGTCCCAAAAATGAAAAATCAACTGAAAAATTTAATTTTCATAATAAATAAAGAAAAGTTGAAAGAAAAATGAAAAATCAACTGAAAAATTAAATTTTCATAATAAATAAAGAAAAGTTGAAAGAAAAATGAAAAATCAACTGAAAAATTAAATTTTCATAATAAATAAAGAAAAGTTGAAAGAAAAATTTCGATATTTTTTTCAAAGTCAGAAATATAAAAAAATCAATTTTTTTGATTTTTAAGTGAAATGCATTTGAAATAGAAACTTCTCAATGAAACTGAGGTGTATGTGAAAAATTTTTTTTCTTGAAAATTTCGAAAATTTTTCTAAGTCCCAAAAATGAAAAATCAACTGAAAAATTTAATTTTCATAATAAATAAAGAAAAGTTGAAAGAAAAATGAAAAATCAACTGAAAAATTAAATTTTCATAATAAATAAAGAAAAGTTGAAAGAAAAATTTCGATATTTTTTTCAAAGTCAGAAATAGTCAGAAATAGTCAGAAATATAAAAAAATCAATTGGAAAAAATATAGTCCCGCTAGAATGCCATTTGCTGTTTGTGTGTTTAAAAGGTATATTATGAGAAGTGTAAAAATGAACAATTCCATAGAAGGTCAGATTATATGAGAAAAAAAATCGAAAATTTTTCTAAGTCCCAAAAATGAAGAATCAACTGAAAAATTTAATTTTCATAATAAATAAAGAAAAGTTGAAAGAAAAATGAAAAATCAACTGAAAAATTAAATTTTCATAATAAATAAAGAAAAGTTGAAAGAAAAATGAAAAATCAACTGAAAAATTAAATTTTCATAATAAATAAGGAAAAGTTGAAAGAAAAATTTCGATATTTTTTTCAAAGTCAGAAATATAAAAAAATCAATTTTTTTGATTTTTAAGTGAAATGCATTTGAAATAGAAACTTCTCAATGAAACTGAGGTGTATGTGAAAAATTTTTTTTCTTGAAAATTTCGAAAATTTTTCTAAGTCCCAAAAATGAAAAATCAACTGAAAAATTTAATTTTCATAATAAATAAAGAAAAGTTGAAAGAAAAATGAAAAATCAACTGAAAAATTAAATTTTCATAATAAATAAAGAAAAGTTGAAAGAAAAATTTCGATATTTTTTTCAAAGTCAGAAATAGTCAGAAATATAAAAAAATCAATTGGAAAAAATATATATATGATTTTTAAGTGGAATTCATTTGAAATAGAGACTTCTCAATGAAACTGAGGTGTATGTCAAAAATTTTTTTTCTTGAAAATTTCGAAAATTTTTCTAAGTCCCGCTAGAATGCCATTTGCTGTTTGTGTGTTTAAAAGGTATATTATGAGAAGTGTAAAAATGAACAATTCCATAGAAGGTCAGATTATATGAGAAAAAAAATCGAAAATTTTTCTAAGTCCCAAAAATGAAAAATCAACTGAAAAATTTAATTTTCATAATAAATAAAGAAAAGTTGAAAGAAAAATGAAAAATCAACTGAAAAATTAAATTTTCATAATAAATAAAGAAAAGTTGAAAGAAAAATGAAAAATCAACTGAAAAATTAAATTTTCATAATAAATAAAGAAAAGTTGAAAGAAAAATTTCGATATTTTTTTCAAAGTCAGAAATATAAAAAAATCAATTTTTTTGATTTTTAAGTGAAATGCATTTGAAATAGAAACTTCTCAATGAAACTGAGGTGTATGTGAAAAATTTTTTTTCTTGAAAATTTCGAAAATTTTTCTAAGTCCCAAAAATGAAAAATCAACTGAAAAATTTAATTTTCATAATAAATAAAGAAAAGTTGAAAGAAAAATGAAAAATCAACTGAAAAATTAAATTTTCATAATAAATAAAGAAAAGTTGAAAGAAAAATTTCGATATTTTTTTCAAAGTCAGAAATAGTCAGAAATATAAAAAAATCAATTGGAAAAAATATATATATGATTTTTAAGTGGAATTCATTTGAAATAGAGACTTCTCAATGAAACTGAGGTGTATGTCAAAAATTTTTTTTCTTGAAAATTTCGAAAATTTTTCTAAGTCCCGCTAGAATGCCATTTGCTGTTTGTGTGTTTAAAAGGTATATTATGAGAAGTGTAAAAATGAACAATTCCATAGAAGGTCAGATTATATGAGAAAAAAAATCGAAAATTTTTCTAAGTCCCAAAAATGAAAAATCAACTGAAAAATTTAATTTTCATAATAAATAAAGAAAAGTTGAAAGAAAAATGAAAAATCAACTGAAAAATTAAATTTTCATAATAAATAAAGAAAAGTTGAAAGAAAAATGAAAAATCAACTGAAAAATTAAATTTTCATAATAAATAAAGAAAAGTTGAAAGAAAAATTTCGATATTTTTTTCAAAGTCAGAAATATAAAAAAATCAATTTTTTTGATTTTTAAGTGAAATGCATTTGAAATAGAAACTTCTCAATGAAACTGAGGTGTATGTGAAAAATTTTTTTTCTTGAAAATTTCGAAAATTTTTCTAAGTCCCAAAAATGAAAAATCAACTGAAAAATTTAATTTTCATAATAAATAAAGAAAAGTTGAAAGAAAAATGAAAAATCAACTGAAAAATTAAATTTTCATAATAAATAAAGAAAAGTTGAAAGAAAAATTTCGATATTTTTTTCAAAGTCAGAAATAGTCAGAAATAGTCAGAAATATAAAAAAATCAATTGGAAAAAATATAGTCCCGCTAGAATGCCATTTGCTGTTTGTGTGTTTAAAAGGTATATTATGAGAAGTGTAAAAATGAACAATTCCATAGAAGGTCAGATTATATGAGAAAAAAAATCGAAAATTTTTCTAAGTCCCAAAAATGAAGAATCAACTGAAAAATTTAATTTTCATAATAAATAAAGAAAAGTTGAAAGAAAAATGAAAAATCAACTGAAAAATTAAATTTTCATAATAAATAAAGAAAAGTTGAAAGAAAAATTTCGATATTTTTTTCAAAGTCAGAAATAGTCAGAAATATAAAAAAATCAATTGGAAAAAATATATATATGATTTTTAAGTGGAATTCATTTGAAATAGAGACTTCTCAATGAAACTGAGGTGTATGTCAAAAATTTTTTTTCTTGAAAATTTCGAAAATTTTTCTAAGTCCCGCTAGAATGCCATTTGCTGTTTGTGTGTTTAAAAGGTATATTATGAGAAGTGTAAAAATGAACAATTCCATAGAAGGTCAGATTATATGAGAAAAAAAATCGAAAATTTTTCTAAGTCCCAAAAATGAAGAATCAACTGAAAAATTTAATTTTCATAATAAATAAAGAAAAGTTGAAAGAAAAATGAAAAATCAACTGAAAAATTAAATTTTCATAATAAATAAAGAAAAGTTGAAAGAAAAATTTCGATATTTTTTTCAAAGTCAGAAATAGTCAGAAATAGTCAGAAATATAAAAAAATCAATTGGAAAAAATATAGTCCCGCTAGAATGCCATTTGCTGTTTGTGTGTTTAAAAGGTATATTATGAGAAGTGTAAAAATGAACAATTCCATAGAAGGTCAGATTATATGAGAAAAAAAATCGAAAATTTTTCTAAGTCCCAAAAAAGAAAAATCAACTGAAAAATTTAATTTTCATAATAAATAAAGAAAAGTTGAAAGAAAAATGAAAAATCAACTGAAAAATTAAATTTTCATAATAAATAAAGAAAAGTTGAAAGAAAAATTTCGATATTTTTTTCAAAGTCAGAAATATAAAAAAATCAATTTTTTTGATTTTTAAGTGAAATGCATTTGAAATAGAAACTTCTCAATGAAACTGAGGTGTATGTGAAAAATTTTTTTTCTTGAAAATTTCGAAAATTTTTCTAAGTCCCGCTAGAATGCCATTTGCTGTTTGTGTGTTTAAAAGGTATATTATGAGAAGTGTAAAAATGAACAATTCCATAGAAGGTCAGATTATATGAGAAAAAAAATCGAAAATTTTTCTAAGTCCCAAAAATGAAGAATCAACTGAAAAATTTAATTTTCATAATAAATAAAGAAAAGTTGAAAGAAAAATGAAAAATCAACTGAAAAATTAAATTTTCATAATAAATAAAGAAAAGTTGAAAGAAAAATTTCGATATTTTTTTCAAAGTCAGAAATAGTCAGAAATATAAAAAAATCAATTGGAAAAAATATATATATGATTTTTAAGTGGAATTCATTTGAAATAGAGACTTCTCAATGAAACTGAGGTGTATGTCAAAAATTTTTTTTCTTGAAAATTTCGAAAATTTTTCTAAGTCCCGCTAGAATGCCATTTGCTGTTTGTGTGTTTAAAAGGTATATTATGAGAAGTGTAAAAATGAACAATTCCATAGAAGGTCAGATTATATGAGAAAAAAAATCGAAAATTTTTCTAAGTCCCAAAAATGAAGAATCAACTGAAAAATTTAATTTTCATAATAAATAAAGAAAAGTTGAAAGAAAAATGAAAAATCAACTGAAAAATTAAATTTTCATAATAAATAAAGAAAAGTTGAAAGAAAAATGAAAAATCAACTGAAAAATTAAATTTTCATAATAAATAAGGAAAAGTTGAAAGAAAAATTTCGATATTTTTTTCAAAGTCAGAAATATAAAAAAATCAATTTTTTTGATTTTTAAGTGAAATGCATTTGAAATAGAAACTTCTCAATGAAACTGAGGTGTATGTGAAAAATTTTTTTTCTTGAAAATTTCGAAAATTTTTCTAAGTCCCAAAAATGAAAAATCAACTGAAAAATTTAATTTTCATAATAAATAAAGAAAAGTTGAAAGAAAAATGAAAAATCAACTGAAAAATTAAATTTTCATAATAAATAAAGAAAAGTTGAAAGAAAAATTTCGATATTTTTTTCAAAGTCAGAAATAGTCAGAAATATAAAAAAATCAATTGGAAAAAATATATATATGATTTTTAAGTGGAATTCATTTGAAATAGAGACTTCTCAATGAAACTGAGGTGTATGTCAAAAATTTTTTTTCTTGAAAATTTCGAAAATTTTTCTAAGTCCCGCTAGAATGCCATTTGCTGTTTGTGTGTTTAAAAGGTATATTATGAGAAGTGTAAAAATGAACAATTCCATAGAAGGTCAGATTATATGAGAAAAAAAATCGAAAATTTTTCTAAGTCCCAAAAATGAAAAATCAACTGAAAAATTTAATTTTCATAATAAATAAAGAAAAGTTGAAAGAAAAATGAAAAATCAACTGAAAAATTAAATTTTCATAATAAATAAAGAAAAGTTGAAAGAAAAATGAAAAATCAACTGAAAAATTAAATTTTCATAATAAATAAAGAAAAGTTGAAAGAAAAATTTCGATATTTTTTTCAAAGTCAGAAATATAAAAAAATCAATTTTTTTGATTTTTAAGTGAAATGCATTTGAAATAGAAACTTCTCAATGAAACTGAGGTGTATGTGAAAAATTTTTTTTCTTGAAAATTTCGAAAATTTTTCTAAGTCCCAAAAATGAAAAATCAACTGAAAAATTTAATTTTCATAATAAATAAAGAAAAGTTGAAAGAAAAATGAAAAATCAACTGAAAAATTAAATTTTCATAATAAATAAAGAAAAGTTGAAAGAAAAATTTCGATATTTTTTTCAAAGTCAGAAATAGTCAGAAATATAAAAAAATCAATTGGAAAAAATATATATATGATTTTTAAGTGGAATTCATTTGAAATAGAGACTTCTCAATGAAACTGAGGTGTATGTCAAAAATTTTTTTTCTTGAAAATTTCGAAAATTTTTCTAAGTCCCGCTAGAATGCCATTTGCTGTTTGTGTGTTTAAAAGGTATATTATGAGAAGTGTAAAAATGAACAATTCCATAGAAGGTCAGATTATATGAGAAAAAAAATCGAAAATTTTTCTAAGTCCCAAAAATGAAAAATCAACTGAAAAATTTAATTTTCATAATAAATAAAGAAAAGTTGAAAGAAAAATGAAAAATCAACTGAAAAATTAAATTTTCATAATAAATAAAGAAAAGTTGAAAGAAAAATGAAAAATCAACTGAAAAATTAAATTTTCATAATAAATAAAGAAAAGTTGAAAGAAAAATTTCGATATTTTTTTCAAAGTCAGAAATATAAAAAAATCAATTTTTTTGATTTTTAAGTGAAATGCATTTGAAATAGAAACTTCTCAATGAAACTGAGGTGTATGTGAAAAATTTTTTTTCTTGAAAATTTCGAAAATTTTTCTAAGTCCCAAAAATGAAAAATCAACTGAAAAATTTAATTTTCATAATAAATAAAGAAAAGTTGAAAGAAAAATGAAAAATCAACTGAAAAATTAAATTTTCATAATAAATAAAGAAAAGTTGAAAGAAAAATTTCGATATTTTTTTCAAAGTCAGAAATAGTCAGAAATAGTCAGAAATATAAAAAAATCAATTGGAAAAAATATAGTCCCGCTAGAATGCCATTTGCTGTTTGTGTGTTTAAAAGGTATATTATGAGAAGTGTAAAAATGAACAATTCCATAGAAGGTCAGATTATATGAGAAAAAAAATCGAAAATTTTTCTAAGTCCCAAAAATGAAGAATCAACTGAAAAATTTAATTTTCATAATAAATAAAGAAAAGTTGAAAGAAAAATGAAAAATCAACTGAAAAATTAAATTTTCATAATAAATAAAGAAAAGTTGAAAGAAAAATTTCGATATTTTTTTCAAAGTCAGAAATAGTCAGAAATATAAAAAAATCAATTGGAAAAAATATATATATGATTTTTAAGTGGAATTCATTTGAAATAGAGACTTCTCAATGAAACTGAGGTGTATGTCAAAAATTTTTTTTCTTGAAAATTTCGAAAATTTTTCTAAGTCCCGCTAGAATGCCATTTGCTGTTTGTGTGTTTAAAAGGTATATTATGAGAAGTGTAAAAATGAACAATTCCATAGAAGGTCAGATTATATGAGAAAAAAAATCGAAAATTTTTCTAAGTCCCAAAAATGAAGAATCAACTGAAAAATTTAATTTTCATAATAAATAAAGAAAAGTTGAAAGAAAAATGAAAAATCAACTGAAAAATTAAATTTTCATAATAAATAAAGAAAAGTTGAAAGAAAAATTTCGATATTTTTTTCAAAGTCAGAAATAGTCAGAAATATAAAAAAATCAATTGGAAAAAATATATATATGATTTTTAAGTGGAATTCATTTGAAATAGAGACTTCTCAATGAAACTGAGGTGTATGTCAAAAATTTTTTTTCTTGAAAATTTCGAAAATTTTTCTAAGTCCCGCTAGAATGCCATTTGCTGTTTGTGTGTTTAAAAGGTATATTATGAGAAGTGTAAAAATGAACAATTCCATAGAAGGTCAGATTATATGAGAAAAAAAATCGAAAATTTTTCTAAGTCCCAAAAATGAAGAATCAACTGAAAAATTTAATTTTCATAATAAATAAAGAAAAGTTGAAAGAAAAATGAAAAATCAACTGAAAAATTAAATTTTCATAATAAATAAAGAAAAGTTGAAAGAAAAATTTCGATATTTTTTTCAAAGTCAGAAATAGTCAGAAATATAAAAAAATCAATTGGAAAAAATATATATATGATTTTTAAGTGGAATTCATTTGAAATAGAGACTTCTCAATGAAACTGAGGTGTATGTCAAAAATTTTTTTTCTTGAAAATTTCGAAAATTTTTCTAAGTCCCGCTAGAATGCCATTTGCTGTTTGTGTGTTTAAAAGGTATATTATGAGAAGTGTAAAAATGAACAATTCCATAGAAGGTCAGATTATATGAGAAAAAAAATCGAAAATTTTTCTAAGTCCCAAAAATGAAAAATCAACTGAAAAATTTAATTTTCATAATAAATAAAGAAAAGTTGAAAGAAAAATGAAAAATCAACTGAAAAATTAAATTTTCATAATAAATAAAGAAAAGTTGAAAGAAAAATTTCGATATTTTTTTCAAAGTCAGAAATAGTCAGAAATATAAAAAAATCAATTGGAAAAAATATATATATGATTTTTAAGTGGAATTCATTTGAAATAGAGACTTCTCAATGAAACTGAGGTGTATGTCAAAAATTTTTTTTCTTGAAAATTTCGAAAATTTTTCTAAGTCCCGCTAGAATGCCATTTGCTGTTTGTGTGTTTAAAAGGTATATTATGAGAAGTGTAAAAATGAACAATTCCATAGAAGGTCAGATTATATGAGAAAAAAAATCGAAAATTTTTCTAAGTCCCAAAAATGAAAAATCAACTGAAAAATTTAATTTTCATAATAAATAAAGAAAAGTTGAAAGAAAAATGAAAAATCAACTGAAAAATTAAATTTTCATAATAAATAAAGAAAAGTTGAAAGAAAAATGAAAAATCAACTGAAAAATTAAATTTTCATAATAAATAAAGAAAAGTTGAAAGAAAAATTTCGATATTTTTTTCAAAGTCAGAAATATAAAAAAATCAATTTTTTTGATTTTTAAGTGAAATGCATTTGAAATAGAAACTTCTCAATGAAACTGAGGTGTATGTGAAAAATTTTTTTTCTTGAAAATTTCGAAAATTTTTCTAAGTCCCAAAAATGAAAAATCAACTGAAAAATTTAATTTTCATAATAAATAAAGAAAAGTTGAAAGAAAAATGAAAAATCAACTGAAAAATTAAATTTTCATAATAAATAAAGAAAAGTTGAAAGAAAAATTTCGATATTTTTTTCAAAGTCAGAAATAGTCAGAAATATAAAAAAATCAATTGGAAAAAATATATATATGATTTTTAAGTGGAATTCATTTGAAATAGAGACTTCTCAATGAAACTGAGGTGTATGTCAAAAATTTTTTTTCTTGAAAATTTCGAAAATTTTTCTAAGTCCCGCTAGAATGCCATTTGCTGTTTGTGTGTTTAAAAGGTATATTATGAGAAGTGTAAAAATGAACAATTCCATAGAAGGTCAGATTATATGAGAAAAAAAATCGAAAATTTTTCTAAGTCCCAAAAATGAAAAATCAACTGAAAAATTTAATTTTCATAATAAATAAAGAAAAGTTGAAAGAAAAATGAAAAATCAACTGAAAAATTAAATTTTCATAATAAATAAAGAAAAGTTGAAAGAAAAATGAAAAATCAACTGAAAAATTAAATTTTCATAATAAATAAAGAAAAGTTGAAAGAAAAATTTCGATATTTTTTTCAAAGTCAGAAATATAAAAAAATCAATTTTTTTGATTTTTAAGTGAAATGCATTTGAAATAGAAACTTCTCAATGAAACTGAGGTGTATGTGAAAAATTTTTTTTCTTGAAAATTTCGAAAATTTTTCTAAGTCCCAAAAATGAAAAATCAACTGAAAAATTTAATTTTCATAATAAATAAAGAAAAGTTGAAAGAAAAATGAAAAATCAACTGAAAAATTAAATTTTCATAATAAATAAAGAAAAGTTGAAAGAAAAATTTCGATATTTTTTTCAAAGTCAGAAATAGTCAGAAATAGTCAGAAATATAAAAAAATCAATTGGAAAAAATATAGTCCCGCTAGAATGCCATTTGCTGTTTGTGTGTTTAAAAGGTATATTATGAGAAGTGTAAAAATGAACAATTCCATAGAAGGTCAGATTATATGAGAAAAAAAATCGAAAATTTTTCTAAGTCCCAAAAATGAAGAATCAACTGAAAAATTTAATTTTCATAATAAATAAAGAAAAGTTGAAAGAAAAATGAAAAATCAACTGAAAAATTAAATTTTCATAATAAATAAAGAAAAGTTGAAAGAAAAATTTCGATATTTTTTTCAAAGTCAGAAATAGTCAGAAATATAAAAAAATCAATTGGAAAAAATATATATATGATTTTTAAGTGGAATTCATTTGAAATAGAGACTTCTCAATGAAACTGAGGTGTATGTCAAAAATTTTTTTTCTTGAAAATTTCGAAAATTTTTCTAAGTCCCGCTAGAATGCCATTTGCTGTTTGTGTGTTTAAAAGGTATATTATGAGAAGTGTAAAAATGAACAATTCCATAGAAGGTCAGATTATATGAGAAAAAAAATCGAAAATTTTTCTAAGTCCCAAAAATGAAGAATCAACTGAAAAATTTAATTTTCATAATAAATAAAGAAAAGTTGAAAGAAAAATGAAAAATCAACTGAAAAATTAAATTTTCATAATAAATAAAGAAAAGTTGAAAGAAAAATTTCGATATTTTTTTCAAAGTCAGAAATAGTCAGAAATATAAAAAAATCAATTGGAAAAAATATATATATGATTTTTAAGTGGAATTCATTTGAAATAGAGACTTCTCAATGAAACTGAGGTGTATGTCAAAAATTTTTTTTCTTGAAAATTTCGAAAATTTTTCTAAGTCCCGCTAGAATGCCATTTGCTGTTTGTGTGTTTAAAAGGTATATTATGAGAAGTGTAAAAATGAACAATTCCATAGAAGGTCAGATTATATGAGAAAAAAAATCGAAAATTTTTCTAAGTCCCAAAAATGAAGAATCAACTGAAAAATTTAATTTTCATAATAAATAAAGAAAAGTTGAAAGAAAAATGAAAAATCAACTGAAAAATTAAATTTTCATAATAAATAAAGAAAAGTTGAAAGAAAAATTTCGATATTTTTTTCAAAGTCAGAAATAGTCAGAAATATAAAAAAATCAATTGGAAAAAATATATATATGATTTTTAAGTGGAATTCATTTGAAATAGAGACTTCTCAATGAAACTGAGGTGTATGTCAAAAATTTTTTTTCTTGAAAATTTCGAAAATTTTTCTAAGTCCCGCTAGAATGCCATTTGCTGTTTGTGTGTTTAAAAGGTATATTATGAGAAGTGTAAAAATGAACAATTCCATAGAAGGTCAGATTATATGAGAAAAAAAATCGAAAATTTTTCTAAGTCCCAAAAATGAAAAATCAACTGAAAAATTTAATTTTCATAATAAATAAAGAAAAGTTGAAAGAAAAATGAAAAATCAACTGAAAAATTAAATTTTCATAATAAATAAAGAAAAGTTGAAAGAAAAATGAAAAATCAACTGAAAAATTAAATTTTCATAATAAATAAAGAAAAGTTGAAAGAAAAATTTCGATATTTTTTTCAAAGTCAGAAATATAAAAAAATCAATTTTTTTGATTTTTAAGTGAAATGCATTTGAAATAGAAACTTCTCAATGAAACTGAGGTGTATGTGAAAAATTTTTTTTCTTGAAAATTTCGAAAATTTTTCTAAGTCCCAAAAATGAAAAATCAACTGAAAAATTTAATTTTCATAATAAATAAAGAAAAGTTGAAAGAAAAATGAAAAATCAACTGAAAAATTAAATTTTCATAATAAATAAAGAAAAGTTGAAAGAAAAATTTCGATATTTTTTTCAAAGTCAGAAATAGTCAGAAATATAAAAAAATCAATTGGAAAAAATATATATATGATTTTTAAGTGGAATTCATTTGAAATAGAGACTTCTCAATGAAACTGAGGTGTATGTCAAAAATTTTTTTTCTTGAAAATTTCGAAAATTTTTCTAAGTCCCGCTAGAATGCCATTTGCTGTTTGTGTGTTTAAAAGGTATATTATGAGAAGTGTAAAAATGAACAATTCCATAGAAGGTCAGATTATATGAGAAAAAAAATCGAAAATTTTTCTAAGTCCCAAAAATGAAAAATCAACTGAAAAATTTAATTTTCATAATAAATAAAGAAAAGTTGAAAGAAAAATGAAAAATCAACTGAAAAATTAAATTTTCATAATAAATAAAGAAAAGTTGAAAGAAAAATGAAAAATCAACTGAAAAATTAAATTTTCATAATAAATAAAGAAAAGTTGAAAGAAAAATTTCGATATTTTTTTCAAAGTCAGAAATATAAAAAAATCAATTTTTTTGATTTTTAAGTGAAATGCATTTGAAATAGAAACTTCTCAATGAAACTGAGGTGTATGTGAAAAATTTTTTTTCTTGAAAATTTCGAAAATTTTTCTAAGTCCCAAAAATGAAAAATCAACTGAAAAATTTAATTTTCATAATAAATAAAGAAAAGTTGAAAGAAAAATGAAAAATCAACTGAAAAATTAAATTTTCATAATAAATAAAGAAAAGTTGAAAGAAAAATTTCGATATTTTTTTCAAAGTCAGAAATAGTCAGAAATAGTCAGAAATATAAAAAAATCAATTGGAAAAAATATAGTCCCGCTAGAATGCCATTTGCTGTTTGTGTGTTTAAAAGGTATATTATGAGAAGTGTAAAAATGAACAATTCCATAGAAGGTCAGATTATATGAGAAAAAAAATCGAAAATTTTTCTAAGTCCCAAAAATGAAGAATCAACTGAAAAATTTAATTTTCATAATAAATAAAGAAAAGTTGAAAGAAAAATGAAAAATCAACTGAAAAATTAAATTTTCATAATAAATAAAGAAAAGTTGAAAGAAAAATTTCGATATTTTTTTCAAAGTCAGAAATAGTCAGAAATATAAAAAAATCAATTGGAAAAAATATATATATGATTTTTAAGTGGAATTCATTTGAAATAGAGACTTCTCAATGAAACTGAGGTGTATGTCAAAAATTTTTTTTCTTGAAAATTTCGAAAATTTTTCTAAGTCCCGCTAGAATGCCATTTGCTGTTTGTGTGTTTAAAAGGTATATTATGAGAAGTGTAAAAATGAACAATTCCATAGAAGGTCAGATTATATGAGAAAAAAAATCGAAAATTTTTCTAAGTCCCAAAAATGAAGAATCAACTGAAAAATTTAATTTTCATAATAAATAAAGAAAAGTTGAAAGAAAAATGAAAAATCAACTGAAAAATTAAATTTTCATAATAAATAAAGAAAAGTTGAAAGAAAAATTTCGATATTTTTTTCAAAGTCAGAAATAGTCAGAAATATAAAAAAATCAATTGGAAAAAATATATATATGATTTTTAAGTGGAATTCATTTGAAATAGAGACTTCTCAATGAAACTGAGGTGTATGTCAAAAATTTTTTTTCTTGAAAATTTCGAAAATTTTTCTAAGTCCCGCTAGAATGCCATTTGCTGTTTGTGTGTTTAAAAGGTATATTATGAGAAGTGTAAAAATGAACAATTCCATAGAAGGTCAGATTATATGAGAAAAAAAATCGAAAATTTTTCTAAGTCCCAAAAATGAAAAATCAACTGAAAAATTTAATTTTCATAATAAATAAAGAAAAGTTGAAAGAAAAATGAAAAATCAACTGAAAAATTAAATTTTCATAATAAATAAAGAAAAGTTGAAAGAAAAATTTCGATATTTTTTTCAAAGTCAGAAATAGTCAGAAATATAAAAAAATCAATTGGAAAAAATATATATATGATTTTTAAGTGGAATTCATTTGAAATAGAGACTTCTCAATGAAACTGAGGTGTATGTCAAAAATTTTTTTTCTTGAAAATTTCGAAAATTTTTCTAAGTCCCGCTAGAATGCCATTTGCTGTTTGTGTGTTTAAAAGGTATATTATGAGAAGTGTAAAAATGAACAATTCCATAGAAGGTCAGATTATATGAGAAAAAAAATCGAAAATTTTTCTAAGTCCCAAAAATGAAAAATCAACTGAAAAATTTAATTTTCATAATAAATAAAGAAAAGTTGAAAGAAAAATGAAAAATCAACTGAAAAATTAAATTTTCATAATAAATAAAGAAAAGTTGAAAGAAAAATGAAAAATCAACTGAAAAATTAAATTTTCATAATAAATAAAGAAAAGTTGAAAGAAAAATGAAAAATCAACTGAAAAATTAAATTTTCATAATAAATAAAGAAAAGTTGAAAGAAAAATTTCGATATTTTTTTCAAAGTCAGAAATATAAAAAAATCAATTTTTTTGATTTTTAAGTGAAATGCATTTGAAATAGAAACTTCTCAATGAAACTGAGGTGTATGTGAAAAATTTTTTTTCTTGAAAATTTCGAAAATTTTTCTAAGTCCCAAAAATGAAAAATCAACTGAAAAATTTAATTTTCATAATAAATAAAGAAAAGTTGAAAGAAAAATGAAAAATCAACTGAAAAATTAAATTTTCATAATAAATAAAGAAAAGTTGAAAGAAAAATTTCGATATTTTTTTCAAAGTCAGAAATAGTCAGAAATATAAAAAAATCAATTGGAAAAAATATATATATGATTTTTAAGTGGAATTCATTTGAAATAGAGACTTCTCAATGAAACTGAGGTGTATGTCAAAAATTTTTTTTCTTGAAAATTTCGAAAATTTTTCTAAGTCCCGCTAGAATGCCATTTGCTGTTTGTGTGTTTAAAAGGTATATTATGAGAAGTGTAAAAATGAACAATTCCATAGAAGGTCAGATTATATGAGAAAAAAAATCGAAAATTTTTCTAAGTCCCAAAAATGAAGAATCAACTGAAAAATTTAATTTTCATAATAAATAAAGAAAAGTTGAAAGAAAAATGAAAAATCAACTGAAAAATTAAATTTTCATAATAAATAAAGAAAAGTTGAAAGAAAAATTTCGATATTTTTTTCAAAGTCAGAAATATAAAAAAATCAATTTTTTTGATTTTTAAGTGAAATGCATTTGAAATAGAAACTTCTCAATGAAACTGAGGTGTATGTGAAAAATTTTTTTTCTTGAAAATTTCGAAAATTTTTCTAAGTCCCAAAAATGAAAAATCAACTGAAAAATTTAATTTTCATAATAAATAAAGAAAAGTTGAAAGAAAAATGAAAAATCAACTGAAAAATTAAATTTTCATAATAAATAAAGAAAAGTTGAAAGAAAAATTTCGATATTTTTTTCAAAGTCAGAAATAGTCAGAAATATAAAAAAATCAATTGGAAAAAATATATATATGATTTTTAAGTGGAATTCATTTGAAATAGAGACTTCTCAATGAAACTGAGGTGTATGTCAAAAATTTTTTTTCTTGAAAATTTCGAAAATTTTTCTAAGTCCCGCTAGAATGCCATTTGCTGTTTGTGTGTTTAAAAGGTATATTATGAGAAGTGTAAAAATGAACAATTCCATAGAAGGTCAGATTATATGAGAAAAAAAATCGAAAATTTTTCTAAGTCCCAAAAATGAAGAATCAACTGAAAAATTTAATTTTCATAATAAATAAAGAAAAGTTGAAAGAAAAATGAAAAATCAACTGAAAAATTAAATTTTCATAATAAATAAAGAAAAGTTGAAAGAAAAATTTCAATATTTTTTTCAAAGTCAGAAATATAAAAAAATCAATTTTTTTGATTTTTAAGTGAAATGCATTTGAAATAGAAACTTCTCAATGAAACTGAGGTGTATGTGAAAAATTTTTTTTCTTGAAAATTTCGAAAATTTTTCTAAGTCCCAAAAATGAAAAATCAACTGAAAAATTTAATTTTCATAATAAATAAAGAAAAGTTGAAAGAAAAATGAAAAATCAACTGAAAAATTAAATTTTCATAATAAATAAAGAAAAGTTGAAAGAAAAATTTCGATATTTTTTTCAAAGTCAGAAATAGTCAGAAATAGTCAGAAATATAAAAAAATCAATTGGAAAAAATATAGTCCCGCTAGAATGCCATTTGCTGTTTGTGTGTTTAAAAGGTATATTATGAGAAGTGTAAAAATGAACAATTCCATAGAAGGTCAGATTATATGAGAAAAAAAATCGAAAATTTTTCTAAGTCCCAAAAATGAAGAATCAACTGAAAAATTTAATTTTCATAATAAATAAAGAAAAGTTGAAAGAAAAATGAAAAATCAACTGAAAAATTAAATTTTCATAATAAATAAAGAAAAGTTGAAAGAAAAATTTCGATATTTTTTTCAAAGTCAGAAATAGTCAGAAATATAAAAAAATCAATTGGAAAAAATATATATATGATTTTTAAGTGGAATTCATTTGAAATAGAGACTTCTCAAGGAAACTGAGGTGTATGTCAAACATTTTTTTTCTTGAAAATTTCGAAAATTTTTCTAAGTCCCGCTAGAATGCCATTTGCTGTTTGTGTGTTTAAAAGGTATATTATGAGAAGTGTAAAAATGAACAATTCCATAGAAGGTCAGATTATATGAGAAAAAAAATCGAAAATTTTTCTAAGTCCCAAAAATGAAGAATCAACTGAAAAATTTAATTTTCATAATAAATAAAGAAAAGTTGAAAGAAAAATGAAAAATCAACTGAAAAATTAAATTTTCATAATAAATAAAGAAAAGTTGAAAGAAAAATTTCGATATTTTTTTCAAAGTCAGAAATAGTCAGAAATATAAAAAAATCAATTGGAAAAAATATATATATGATTTTTAAGTGGAATTCATTTGAAATAGAGACTTCTCAATGAAACTGAGGTGTATGTCAAAAATTTTTTTTCTTGAAAATTTCGAAAATTTTTCTAAGTCCCGCTAGAATGCCATTTGCTGTTTGTGTGTTTAAAAGGTATATTATGAGAAGTGTAAAAATGAACAATTCCATAGAAGGTCAGATTATATGAGAAAAAAAATCGAAAATTTTTCTAAGTCCCAAAAATGAAAAATCAACTGAAAAATTTAATTTTCATAATAAATAAAGAAAAGTTGAAAGAAAAATGAAAAATCAACTGAAAAATTAAATTTTCATAATAAATAAAGAAAAGTTGAAAGAAAAATGAAAAATCAACTGAAAAATTAAATTTTCATAATAAATAAAGAAAAGTTGAAAGAAAAATTTCGATATTTTTTTCAAAGTCAGAAATATAAAAAAATCAATTTTTTTGATTTTTAAGTGAAATGCATTTGAAATAGAAACTTCTCAATGAAACTGAGGTGTATGTGAAAAATTTTTTTTCTTGAAAATTTCGAAAATTTTTCTAAGTCCCAAAAATGAAAAATCAACTGAAAAATTTAATTTTCATAATAAATAAAGAAAAGTTGAAAGAAAAATGAAAAATCAACTGAAAAATTAAATTTTCATAATAAATAAAGAAAAGTTGAAAGAAAAATTTCGATATTTTTTTCAAAGTCAGAAATAGTCAGAAATAGTCAGAAATATAAAAAAATCAATTGGAAAAAATATAGTCCCGCTAGAATGCCATTTGCTGTTTGTGTGTTTAAAAGGTATATTATGAGAAGTGTAAAAATGAACAATTCCATAGAAGGTCAGATTATATGAGAAAAAAAATCGAAAATTTTTCTAAGTCCCAAAAATGAAGAATCAACTGAAAAATTTAATTTTCATAATAAATAAAGAAAAGTTGAAAGAAAAATGAAAAATCAACTGAAAAATTAAATTTTCATAATAAATAAAGAAAAGTTGAAAGAAAAATTTCGATATTTTTTTCAAAGTCAGAAATAGTCAGAAATATAAAAAAATCAATTGGAAAAAATATATATATGATTTTTAAGTGGAATTCATTTGAAATAGAGACTTCTCAATGAAACTGAGGTGTATGTCAAAAATTTTTTTTCTTGAAAATTTCGAAAATTTTTCTAAGTCCCGCTAGAATGCCATTTGCTGTTTGTGTGTTTAAAAGGTATATTATGAGAAGTGTAAAAATGAACAATTCCATAGAAGGTCAGATTATATGAGAAAAAAAATCGAAAATTTTTCTAAGTCCCAAAAATGAAGAATCAACTGAAAAATTTAATTTTCATAATAAATAAAGAAAAGTTGAAAGAAAAATGAAAAATCAACTGAAAAATTAAATTTTCATAATAAATAAAGAAAAGTTGAAAGAAAAATTTCGATATTTTTTTCAAAGTCAGAAATAGTCAGAAATATAAAAAAATCAATTGGAAAAAATATATATATGATTTTTAAGTGGAATTCATTTGAAATAGAGACTTCTCAATGAAACTGAGGTGTATGTCAAAAATTTTTTTTCTTGAAAATTTCGAAAATTTTTCTAAGTCCCGCTAGAATGCCATTTGCTGTTTGTGTGTTTAAAAGGTATATTATGAGAAGTGTAAAAATGAACAATTCCATAGAAGGTCAGATTATATGAGAAAAAAAATCGAAAATTTTTCTAAGTCCCAAAAATGAAGAATCAACTGAAAAATTTAATTTTCATAATAAATAAAGAAAAGTTGAAAGAAAAATGAAAAATCAACTGAAAAATTAAATTTTCATAATAAATAAAGAAAAGTTGAAAGAAAAATTTCGATATTTTTTTCAAAGTCAGAAATAGTCAGAAATATAAAAAAATCAATTGGAAAAAATATATATATGATTTTTAAGTGGAATTCATTTGAAATAGAGACTTCTCAATGAAACTGAGGTGTATGTCAAAAATTTTTTTTCTTGAAAATTTCGAAAATTTTTCTAAGTCCCGCTAGAATGCCATTTGCTGTTTGTGTGTTTAAAAGGTATATTATGAGAAGTGTAAAAATGAACAATTCCATAGAAGGTCAGATTATATGAGAAAAAAAATCGAAAATTTTTCTAAGTCCCAAAAATGAAGAATCAACTGAAAAATTTAATTTTCATAATAAATAAAGAAAAGTTGAAAGAAAAATGAAAAATCAACTGAAAAATTAAATTTTCATAATAAATAAAGAAAAGTTGAAAGAAAAATTTCGATATTTTTTTCAAAGTCAGAAATAGTCAGAAATATAAAAAAATCAATTGGAAAAAATATATATATGATTTTTAAGTGGAATTCATTTGAAATAGAGACTTCTCAATGAAACTGAGGTGTATGTCAAAAATTTTTTTTCTTGAAAATTTCGAAAATTTTTCTAAGTCCCGCTAGAATGCCATTTGCTGTTTGTGTGTTTAAAAGGTATATTATGAGAAGTGTAAAAATGAACAATTCCATAGAAGGTCAGATTATATGAGAAAAAAAATCGAAAATTTTTCTAAGTCCCAAAAATGAAGAATCAACTGAAAAATTTAATTTTCATAATAAATAAAGAAAAGTTGAAAGAAAAATGAAAAATCAACTGAAAAATTAAATTTTCATAATAAATAAAGAAAAGTTGAAAGAAAAATTTCGATATTTTTTTCAAAGTCAGAAATAGTCAGAAATATAAAAAAATCAATTGGAAAAAATATATATATGATTTTTAAGTGGAATTCATTTGAAATAGAGACTTCTCAATGAAACTGAGGTGTATGTCAAAAATTTTTTTTCTTGAAAATTTCGAAAATTTTTCTAAGTCCCGCTAGAATGCCATTTGCTGTTTGTGTGTTTAAAAGGTATATTATGAGAAGTGTAAAAATGAACAATTCCATAGAAGGTCAGATTATATGAGAAAAAAAATCGAAAATTTTTCTAAGTCCCAAAAATGAAAAATCAACTGAAAAATTTAATTTTCATAATAAATAAAGAAAAGTTGAAAGAAAAATGAAAAATCAACTGAAAAATTAAATTTTCATAATAAATAAAGAAAAGTTGAAAGAAAAATGAAAAATCAACTGAAAAATTAAATTTTCATAATAAATAAAGAAAAGTTGAAAGAAAAATGAAAAATCAACTGAAAAATTAAATTTTCATAATAAATAAAGAAAAGTTGAAAGAAAAATTTCGATATTTTTTTCAAAGTCAGAAATATAAAAAAATCAATTTTTTTGATTTTTAAGTGAAATGCATTTGAAATAGAAACTTCTCAATGAAACTGAGGTGTATGTGAAAAATTTTTTTTCTTGAAAATTTCGAAAATTTTTCTAAGTCCCAAAAATGAAAAATCAACTGAAAAATTTAATTTTCATAATAAATAAAGAAAAGTTGAAAGAAAAATGAAAAATCAACTGAAAAATTAAATTTTCATAATAAATAAAGAAAAGTTGAAAGAAAAATTTCGATATTTTTTTCAAAGTCAGAAATAGTCAGAAATATAAAAAAATCAATTGGAAAAAATATATATATGATTTTTAAGTGGAATTCATTTGAAATAGAGACTTCTCAATGAAACTGAGGTGTATGTCAAAAATTTTTTTTCTTGAAAATTTCGAAAATTTTTCTAAGTCCCGCTAGAATGCCATTTGCTGTTTGTGTGTTTAAAAGGTATATTATGAGAAGTGTAAAAATGAACAATTCCATAGAAGGTCAGATTATATGAGAAAAAAAATCGAAAATTTTTCTAAGTCCCAAAAATGAAGAATCAACTGAAAAATTTAATTTTCATAATAAATAAAGAAAAGTTGAAAGAAAAATGAAAAATCAACTGAAAAATTAAATTTTCATAATAAATAAAGAAAAGTTGAAAGAAAAATTTCAATATTTTTTTCAAAGTCAGAAATATAAAAAAATCAATTTTTTTGATTTTTAAGTGAAATGCATTTGAAATAGAAACTTCTCAATGAAACTGAGGTGTATGTGAAAAATTTTTTTTCTTGAAAATTTCGAAAATTTTTCTAAGTCCCAAAAATGAAAAATCAACTGAAAAATTTAATTTTCATAATAAATAAAGAAAAGTTGAAAGAAAAATGAAAAATCAACTGAAAAATTAAATTTTCATAATAAATAAAGAAAAGTTGAAAGAAAAATTTCGATATTTTTTTCAAAGTCAGAAATAGTCAGAAATAGTCAGAAATATAAAAAAATCAATTGGAAAAAATATAGTCCCGCTAGAATGCCATTTGCTGTTTGTGTGTTTAAAAGGTATATTATGAGAAGTGTAAAAATGAACAATTCCATAGAAGGTCAGATTATATGAGAAAAAAAATCGAAAATTTTTCTAAGTCCCAAAAATGAAGAATCAACTGAAAAATTTAATTTTCATAATAAATAAAGAAAAGTTGAAAGAAAAATGAAAAATCAACTGAAAAATTAAATTTTCATAATAAATAAAGAAAAGTTGAAAGAAAAATTTCGATATTTTTTTCAAAGTCAGAAATAGTCAGAAATATAAAAAAATCAATTGGAAAAAATATATATATGATTTTTAAGTGGAATTCATTTGAAATAGAGACTTCTCAAGGAAACTGAGGTGTATGTCAAACATTTTTTTTCTTGAAAATTTCGAAAATTTTTCTAAGTCCCGCTAGAATGCCATTTGCTGTTTGTGTGTTTAAAAGGTATATTATGAGAAGTGTAAAAATGAACAATTCCATAGAAGGTCAGATTATATGAGAAAAAAAATCGAAAATTTTTCTAAGTCCCAAAAATGAAGAATCAACTGAAAAATTTAATTTTCATAATAAATAAAGAAAAGTTGAAAGAAAAATGAAAAATCAACTGAAAAATTAAATTTTCATAATAAATAAAGAAAAGTTGAAAGAAAAATTTCGATATTTTTTTCAAAGTCAGAAATAGTCAGAAATATAAAAAAATCAATTGGAAAAAATATATATATGATTTTTAAGTGGAATTCATTTGAAATAGAGACTTCTCAATGAAACTGAGGTGTATGTCAAAAATTTTTTTTCTTGAAAATTTCGAAAATTTTTCTAAGTCCCGCTAGAATGCCATTTGCTGTTTGTGTGTTTAAAAGGTATATTATGAGAAGTGTAAAAATGAACAATTCCATAGAAGGTCAGATTATATGAGAAAAAAAATCGAAAATTTTTCTAAGTCCCAAAAATGAAAAATCAACTGAAAAATTTAATTTTCATAATAAATAAAGAAAAGTTGAAAGAAAAATGAAAAATCAACTGAAAAATTAAATTTTCATAATAAATAAAGAAAAGTTGAAAGAAAAATGAAAAATCAACTGAAAAATTAAATTTTCATAATAAATAAAGAAAAGTTGAAAGAAAAATGAAAAATCAACTGAAAAATTAAATTTTCATAATAAATAAAGAAAAGTTGAAAGAAAAATTTCGATATTTTTTTCAAAGTCAGAAATAGTCAGAAATATAAAAAAATCAATTGGAAAAAATATATATATGATTTTTAAGTGGAATTCATTTGAAATAGAGACTTCTCAATGAAACTGAGGTGTATGTCAAAAATTTTTTTTCTTGAAAATTTCGAAAATTTTTCTAAGTCCCGCTAGAATGCCATTTGCTGTTTGTGTGTTTAAAAGGTATATTATGAGAAGTGTAAAAATGAACAATTCCATAGAAGGTCAGATTATATGAGAAAAAAAATCGAAAATTTTTCTAAGTCCCAAAAATGAAAAATCAACTGAAAAATTTAATTTTCATAATAAATAAAGAAAAGTTGAAAGAAAAATGAAAAATCAACTGAAAAATTAAATTTTCATAATAAATAAAGAAAAGTTGAAAGAAAAATGAAAAATCAACTGAAAAATTAAATTTTCATAATAAATAAAGAAAAGTTGAAAGAAAAATTTCGATATTTTTTTCAAAGTCAGAAATATAAAAAAATCAATTTTTTTGATTTTTAAGTGAAATGCATTTGAAATAGAAACTTCTCAATGAAACTGAGGTGTATGTGAAAAATCAACTGAAAAATTTAATTTTCATAATAAATAAAGAAAAGTTGAAAGAAAAATGAAAAATCAACTGAAAAATTAAATTTTCATAATAAATAAAGAAAAGTTGAAAGAAAAATTTCGATATTTTTTTCAAAGTCAGAAATAGTCAGAAATAGTCAGAAATATAAAAAAATCAATTGGAAAAAATATAGTCCCGCTAGAATGCCATTTGCTGTTTGTGTGTTTAAAAGGTATATTATGAGAAGTGTAAAAATGAACAATTCCATAGAAGGTCAGATTATATGAGAAAAAAAATCGAAAATTTTTCTAAGTCCCAAAAATGAAAAATCAACTGAAAAATTTAATTTTCATAATAAATAAAGAAAAGTTGAAAGAAAAATGAAAAATCAACTGAAAAATTAAATTTTCATAATAAATAAAGAAAAGTTGAAAGAAAAATGAAAAATCAACTGAAAAATTAAATTTTCATAATAAATAAAGAAAAGTTGAAAGAAAAATTTCGATATTTTTTTCAAAGTCAGAAATATAAAAAAATCAATTTTTTTGATTTTTAAGTGAAATGCATTTGAAATAGAAACTTCTCAATGAAACTGAGGTGTATGTGAAAAATTTTTTTTCTTGAAAATTTCGAAAATTTTTCTAAGTCCCAAAAATGAAAAATCAACTGAAAAATTTAATTTTCATAATAAATAAAGAAAAGTTGAAAGAAAAATGAAAAATCAACTGAAAAATTAAATTTTCATAATAAATAAAGAAAAGTTGAAAGAAAAATTTCGATATTTTTTTCAAAGTCAGAAATAGTCAGAAATAGTCAGAAATATAAAAAAATCAATTGGAAAAAATATAGTCCCGCTAGAATGCCATTTGCTGTTTGTGTGTTTAAAAGGTATATTATGAGAAGTGTAAAAATGAACAATTCCATAGAAGGTCAGATTATATGAGAAAAAAAATCGAAAATTTTTCTAAGTCCCAAAAATGAAAAATCAACTGAAAAATTTAATTTTCATAATAAATAAAGAAAAGTTGAAAGAAAAATGAAAAATCAACTGAAAAATTAAATTTTCATAATAAATAAAGAAAAGTTGAAAGAAAAATGAAAAATCAACTGAAAAATTAAATTTTCATAATAAATAAAGAAAAGTTGAAAGAAAAATTTCGATATTTTTTTCAAAGTCAGAAATAGTCAGAAATATAAAAAAATCAATTGGAAAAAATATATATATGATTTTTAAGTGGAATTCATTTGAAATAGAGACTTCTCAATGAAACTGAGGTGTATGTCAAAAATTTTTTTTCTTGAAAATTTCGAAAATTTTTCTAAGTCCCGCTAGAATGCCATTTGCTGTTTGTGTGTTTAAAAGGTATATTATGAGAAGTGTAAAAATGAACAATTCCATAGAAGGTCAGATTATATGAGAAAAAAAATCGAAAATTTTTCTAAGTCCCAAAAATGAAGAATCAACTGAAAAATTTAATTTTCATAATAAATAAAGAAAAGTTGAAAGAAAAATGAAAAATCAACTGAAAAATTAAATTTTCATAATAAATAAAGAAAAGTTGAAAGAAAAATTTCAATATTTTTTTCAAAGTCAGAAATATAAAAAAATCAATTTTTTTGATTTTTAAGTGAAATGCATTTGAAATAGAAACTTCTCAATGAAACTGAGGTGTATGTGAAAAATTTTTTTTCTTGAAAATTTCGAAAATTTTTCTAAGTCCCAAAAATGAAAAATCAACTGAAAAATTTAATTTTCATAATAAATAAAGAAAAGTTGAAAGAAAAATGAAAAATCAACTGAAAAATTAAATTTTCATAATAAATAAAGAAAAGTTGAAAGAAAAATTTCGATATTTTTTTCAAAGTCAGAAATAGTCAGAAATAGTCAGAAATATAAAAAAATCAATTGGAAAAAATATAGTCCCGCTAGAATGCCATTTGCTGTTTGTGTGTTTAAAAGGTATATTATGAGAAGTGTAAAAATGAACAATTCCATAGAAGGTCAGATTATATGAGAAAAAAAATCGAAAATTTTTCTAAGTCCCAAAAATGAAGAATCAACTGAAAAATTTAATTTTCATAATAAATAAAGAAAAGTTGAAAGAAAAATGAAAAATCAACTGAAAAATTAAATTTTCATAATAAATAAAGAAAAGTTGAAAGAAAAATTTCGATATTTTTTTCAAAGTCAGAAATAGTCAGAAATATAAAAAAATCAATTGGAAAAAATATATATATGATTTTTAAGTGGAATTCATTTGAAATAGAGACTTCTCAAGGAAACTGAGGTGTATGTCAAACATTTTTTTTCTTGAAAATTTCGAAAATTTTTCTAAGTCCCGCTAGAATGCCATTTGCTGTTTGTGTGTTTAAAAGGTATATTATGAGAAGTGTAAAAATGAACAATTCCATAGAAGGTCAGATTATATGAGAAAAAAAATCGAAAATTTTTCTAAGTCCCAAAAATGAAGAATCAACTGAAAAATTTAATTTTCATAATAAATAAAGAAAAGTTGAAAGAAAAATGAAAAATCAACTGAAAAATTAAATTTTCATAATAAATAAAGAAAAGTTGAAAGAAAAATTTCGATATTTTTTTCAAAGTCAGAAATAGTCAGAAATATAAAAAAATCAATTGGAAAAAATATATATATGATTTTTAAGTGGAATTCATTTGAAATAGAGACTTCTCAATGAAACTGAGGTGTATGTCAAAAATTTTTTTTCTTGAAAATTTCGAAAATTTTTCTAAGTCCCGCTAGAATGCCATTTGCTGTTTGTGTGTTTAAAAGGTATATTATGAGAAGTGTAAAAATGAACAATTCCATAGAAGGTCAGATTATATGAGAAAAAAAATCGAAAATTTTTCTAAGTCCCAAAAATGAAAAATCAACTGAAAAATTTAATTTTCATAATAAATAAAGAAAAGTTGAAAGAAAAATGAAAAATCAACTGAAAAATTAAATTTTCATAATAAATAAAGAAAAGTTGAAAGAAAAATGAAAAATCAACTGAAAAATTAAATTTTCATAATAAATAAAGAAAAGTTGAAAGAAAAATGAAAAATCAACTGAAAAATTAAATTTTCATAATAAATAAAGAAAAGTTGAAAGAAAAATTTCGATATTTTTTTCAAAGTCAGAAATAGTCAGAAATATAAAAAAATCAATTGGAAAAAATATATATATGATTTTTAAGTGGAATTCATTTGAAATAGAGACTTCTCAATGAAACTGAGGTGTATGTCAAAAATTTTTTTTCTTGAAAATTTCGAAAATTTTTCTAAGTCCCGCTAGAATGCCATTTGCTGTTTGTGTGTTTAAAAGGTATATTATGAGAAGTGTAAAAATGAACAATTCCATAGAAGGTCAGATTATATGAGAAAAAAAATCGAAAATTTTTCTAAGTCCCAAAAATGAAAAATCAACTGAAAAATTTAATTTTCATAATAAATAAAGAAAAGTTGAAAGAAAAATGAAAAATCAACTGAAAAATTAAATTTTCATAATAAATAAAGAAAAGTTGAAAGAAAAATGAAAAATCAACTGAAAAATTAAATTTTCATAATAAATAAAGAAAAGTTGAAAGAAAAATTTCGATATTTTTTTCAAAGTCAGAAATATAAAAAAATCAATTTTTTTGATTTTTAAGTGAAATGCATTTGAAATAGAAACTTCTCAATGAAACTGAGGTGTATGTGAAAAATCAACTGAAAAATTTAATTTTCATAATAAATAAAGAAAAGTTGAAAGAAAAATGAAAAATCAACTGAAAAATTAAATTTTCATAATAAATAAAGAAAAGTTGAAAGAAAAATTTCGATATTTTTTTCAAAGTCAGAAATAGTCAGAAATAGTCAGAAATATAAAAAAATCAATTGGAAAAAATATAGTCCCGCTAGAATGCCATTTGCTGTTTGTGTGTTTAAAAGGTATATTATGAGAAGTGTAAAAATGAACAATTCCATAGAAGGTCAGATTATATGAGAAAAAAAATCGAAAATTTTTCTAAGTCCCAAAAATGAAAAATCAACTGAAAAATTTAATTTTCATAATAAATAAAGAAAAGTTGAAAGAAAAATGAAAAATCAACTGAAAAATTAAATTTTCATAATAAATAAAGAAAAGTTGAAAGAAAAATGAAAAATCAACTGAAAAATTAAATTTTCATAATAAATAAAGAAAAGTTGAAAGAAAAATTTCGATATTTTTTTCAAAGTCAGAAATATAAAAAAATCAATTTTTTTGATTTTTAAGTGAAATGCATTTGAAATAGAAACTTCTCAATGAAACTGAGGTGTATGTGAAAAATTTTTTTTCTTGAAAATTTCGAAAATTTTTCTAAGTCCCAAAAATGAAAAATCAACTGAAAAATTTAATTTTCATAATAAATAAAGAAAAGTTGAAAGAAAAATGAAAAATCAACTGAAAAATTAAATTTTCATAATAAATAAAGAAAAGTTGAAAGAAAAATTTCGATATTTTTTTCAAAGTCAGAAATAGTCAGAAATAGTCAGAAATATAAAAAAATCAATTGGAAAAAATATAGTCCCGCTAGAATGCCATTTGCTGTTTGTGTGTTTAAAAGGTATATTATGAGAAGTGTAAAAATGAACAATTCCATAGAAGGTCAGATTATATGAGAAAAAAAATCGAAAATTTTTCTAAGTCCCAAAAATGAAAAATCAACTGAAAAATTTAATTTTCATAATAAATAAAGAAAAGTTGAAAGAAAAATGAAAAATCAACTGAAAAATTAAATTTTCATAATAAATAAAGAAAAGTTGAAAGAAAAATGAAAAATCAACTGAAAAATTAAATTTTCATAATAAATAAAGAAAAGTTGAAAGAAAAATTTCGATATTTTTTTCAAAGTCAGAAATATAAAAAAATCAATTTTTTTGATTTTTAAGTGAAATGCATTTGAAATAGAAACTTCTCAATGAAACTGAGGTGTATGTGAAAAATTTTTTTTCTTGAAAATTTCGAAAATTTTTCTAAGTCCCAAAAATGAAAAATCAACTGAAAAATTTAATTTTCATAATAAATAAAGAAAAGTTGAAAGAAAAATGAAAAATCAACTGAAAAATTAAATTTTCATAATAAATAAAGAAAAGTTGAAAGAAAAATTTCGATATTTTTTTCAAAGTCAGAAATATAAAAAAATCTATTTTTTTGATTTTTAAGTGAAATGCATTTGAAATAGAAACTTCTCAATGAAACTGAGGTGTATGTGAAAAATTTTTTTTCTTGAAAATTTCGAAAATTTTTCTAAGTCCCAAAAATGAAAAATCAACTGAAAAATTTAATTTTCATAATAAATAAAGAAAAGTTGAAAGAAAAATGAAAAATCAACTGAAAAATTAAATTTTCATAATAAATAAAGAAAAGTTGAAAGAAAAATTTCGATATTTTTTTCAAAGTCAGAAATAGTCAGAAATAGTCAGAAATATAAAAAAATCAATTGGAAAAAATATAGTCCCGCTAGAATGCCATTTGCTGTTTGTGTGTTTAAAAGGTATATTAAGAGAAGTGTAAAAATGAACAATTCCATAGAAGGTCAGATTATATGAGAAAAAAAATCGAAAATTTTTCTAAGTCCCAAAAATGAAAAATCAACTGAAAAATTTAATTTTCATAATAAATAAAGAAAAGTTGAAAGAAAAATGAAAAATCAACTGAAAAATTAAATTTTCATAATAAATAAAGAAAAGTTGAAAGAAAAATTTCGATATTTTTTTCAAAGTCAGAAATAGTCAGAAATATAAAAAAATCAATTGGAAAAAATATAGTCCCGCTAGAATGCCATTTGCTGTTTGTGTGTTTAAAAGGTATATTATGAGAAGTGTAAAAATGAACAATTCCATAGAAGGTCAGATTATATGAGAAAAAAAATCGAAAATTTTTCTAAGTCCCAAAAATGAAAAATCAACTGAAAAATTTAATTTTCATAATAAATAAAGAAAAGTTGAAAGAAAAATGAAAAATCAACTGAAAAATTAAATTTTCATAATAAATAAAGAAAAGTTGAAAGAAAAATTTCGATATTTTTTTCAAAGTCAGAAATATAAAAAAATCAATTTTTTTGATTTTTAAGTGAAATGCATTTGAAATAGAAACTTCTCAATGAAACTGAGGTGTATGTGAAAAATTTTTTTTCTTGAAAATTTCGAAAATTTTTCTAAGTCCCAAAAATGAAAAATCAACTGAAAAATTTAATTTTCATAATAAATAAAGAAAAGTTGAAAGAAAAATGAAAAATCAACTGAAAAATTAAATTTTCATAATAAATAAAGAAAAGTTGAAAGAAAAATTTCGATATTTTTTTCAAAGTCAGAAATATAAAAAAATCAATTTTTTTGATTTTTAAGTGAAATGCATTTGAAATAGAAACTTCTCAATGAAACTGAGGTGTATGTGAAAAATTTTTTTTCTTGAAAATTTCGAAAATTTTTCTAAGTCCCAAAAATGAAAAATCAACTGAAAAATTTAATTTTCATAATAAATAAAGAAAAGTTGAAAGAAAAATGAAAAATCAACTGAAAAATTAAATTTTCATAATAAATAAAGAAAAGTTGAAAGAAAAATTTCGATATTTTTTTCAAAGTCAGAAATAGTCAGAAATAGTCAGAAATATAAAAAAATCAATTGGAAAAAATATAGTCCCGCTAGAATGCCATTTGCTGTTTGTGTGTTTAAAAGGTATATTAAGAGAAGTGTAAAAATGAACAATTCCATAGAAGGTCAGATTATATGAGAAAAAAAATCGAAAATTTTTCTAAGTCCCAAAAATGAAAAATCAACTGAAAAATTTAATTTTCATAATAAATAAAGAAAAGTTGAAAGAAAAATGAAAAATCAACTGAAAAATTAAATTTTCATAATAAATAAAGAAAAGTTGAAAGAAAAATTTCGATATTTTTTTCAAAGTCAGAAATAGTCAGAAATATAAAAAAATCAATTGGAAAAAATATAGTCCCGCTAGAATGCCATTTGCTGTTTGTGTGTTTAAAAGGTATATTATGAGAAGTGTAAAAATGAACAATTCCATAGAAGGTCAGATTATATGAGAAAAAAAATCGAAAATTTTTCTAAGTCCCAAAAATGAAGAATCAACTGAAAAATTTAATTTTCATAATAAATAAAGAAAAGTTGAAAGAAAAATGAAAAATCAACTGAAAAATTAAATTTTCATAATAAATAAAGAAAAGTTGAAAGAAAAATGAAAAATCAACTGAAAAATTAAATTTTCATAATAAATAAAGAAAAGTTGAAAGAAAAATTTCGATATTTTTTCAAAGTCAGAAATATAAAAAAATCAATTTTTTTGATTTTTAAGTGAAATGCATTTGAAATAGAAACTTCTCAATGAAACTGAGGTGTATGTGAAAAATTTTTTTTCTTGAAAATTTCGAAAATTTTTCTAAGTCCCAAAAATGAAAAATCAACTGAAAAATTTAATTTTCATAATAAATAAAGAAAAGTTGAAAGAAAAATGAAAAATCAACTGAAAAATTAAATTTTCATAATAAATAAAGAAAAGTTGAAAGAAAAATTTCGATATTTTTTTCAAAGTCAGAAATAGTCAGAAATAGTCAGAAATATAAAAAAATCAATTGGAAAAAATATAGTCCCGCTAGAATGCCATTTGCTGTTTGTGTGTTTAAAAGGTATATTATGAGAAGTGTAAAAATGAACAATTCCATAGAAGGTCAGATTATATGAGAAAAAAAATCGAAAATTTTTCTAAGTCCCAAAAATGAAGAATCAACTGAAAAATTTAATTTTCATAATAAATAAAGAAAAGTTGAAAGAAAAATGAAAAATCAACTGAAAAATTAAATTTTCATAATAAATAAAGAAAAGTTGAAAGAAAAATGAAAAATCAACTGAAAAATTAAATTTTCATAATAAATAAAGAAAAGTTGAAAGAAAAATTTCGATATTTTTTCAAAGTCAGAAATATAAAAAAATCAATTTTTTTGATTTTTAAGTGAAATGCATTTGAAATAGAAACTTCTCAATGAAACTGAGGTGTATGTGCAAAATTTTTTTTCTTGAAAATTTCGAAAATTTTTCTAAGTCCCAAAAATGAAAAATCAACTGAAAAATTTAATTTTCATAATAAATAAAGAAAAGTTGAAAGAAAAATGAAAAATCAACTGAAAAATTAAATTTTCATAATAAATAAAGAAAAGTTGAAAGAAAAATTTCGATATTTTTTTCAAAGTCAGAAATAGTCAGAAATAGTCAGAAATATAAAAAAATCAATTGGAAAAAATATAGTCCCGCTAGAATGCCATTTGCTGTTTGTGTGTTTAAAAGGTATATTATGAGAAGTGTAAAAATGAACAATTCCATAGAAGGTCAGATTATATGAGAAAAAAAATCGAAAATTTTTCTAAGTCCCAAAAATGAAAAATCAACTGAAAAATTTAATTTTCATAATAAATAAAGAAAAATTGAAAGAAAAATGAAAAATCAACTGAAAAATTAAATTTTCATAATAAATAAAGAAAAGTTGAAAGAAAAATTTCGATATTTTTTTCAAAGTCAGAAATATAAAAAAATCAATTTTTTTGATTTTTAAGTGAAATGCATTTGAAATAGAAACTTCTCAATGAAACTGAGGTGTATGTGAAAAATTTTTTTTCTTGAAAATTTCGAAAATTTTTCTAAGTCCCAAAAATGAAAAATCAACTGAAAAATTTAATTTTCATAATAAATAAAGAAAAGTTGAAAGAAAAATGAAAAATCAACTGAAAAATTAAATTTTCATAATAAATAAAGAAAAGTTGAAAGAAAAATTTCGATATTTTTTTCAAAGTCAGAAATAGTCAGAAATATAAAAAAATCAATTGGAAAAAATATATATATGATTTTTAAGTGGAATTCATTTGAAATAGAGACTTCTCAATGAAACTGAGGTGTATGTCAAAAATTTTTTTTCTTGAAAATTTCGAAAATTTTTCTAAGTCCCGCTAGAATGCCATTTGCTGTTTGTGTGTTTAAAAGGTATATTATGAGAAGTGTAAAAATGAACAATTCCATAGAAGGTCAGATTATATGAGAAAAAAAATCGAAAATTTTTCTAAGTCCCAAAAATGAAAGATCAACTGAAAAATTTAATTTTCATAATAAATAAAGAAAAGTTGAAAGAAAAATGAAAAATCAACTGAAAAATTAAATTTTCATAATAAATAAAGAAAAGTTGAAAGAAAAATGAAAAATCAACTGAAAAATTAAATTTTCATAATAAATAAAGAAAAGTTGAAAGAAAAATTTCGATATTTTTTTCAAAGTCAGAAATATAAAAAAATCAATTTTTTTGATTTTTAAGTGAAATGCATTTGAAATAGAAACTTCTCAATGAAACTGAGGTGTATGTGAAAAATTTTTTTTCTTGAAAATTTCGAAAATTTTTCTAAGTCCCAAAAATGAAAAATCAACTGAAAAATTTAATTTTCATAATAAATAAAGAAAAGTTGAAAGAAAAATGAAAAATCAACTGAAAAATTAAATTTTCATAATAAATAAAGAAAAGTTGAAAGAAAAATGAAAAATCAACTGAAAAATTAAATTTTCATAATAAATAAAGAAAAGTTGAAAGAAAAATTTCGATATTTTTTTCAAAGTCAGAAATATAAAAAAATCAATTTTTTTGATTTTTAAGTGAAATGCATTTGAAATAGAAACTTCTCAATGAAACTGAGGTGTATGTGAAAAATTTTTTTTCTTGAAAATTTCGAAAATTTTTCTAAGTCCCAAAAATGAAAAATCAACTGAAAAATTTAATTTTCATAATAAATAAAGAAAAGTTGAAAGAAAAATGAAAAATCAACTGAAAAATTAAATTTTCATAATAAATAAAGAAAAGTTGAAAGAAAAATTTCGATATTTTTTTCAAAGTCAGAAATATAAAAAAATCAATTTTTTTGATTTTTAAGTGAAATGCATTTGAAATAGAAACTTCTCAATGAAACTGAGGTGTATGTGAAAAATTTTTTTTCTTGAAAATTTCGAAAATTTTTCTAAGTCCCAAAAATGAAAAATCAACTGAAAAATTTAATTTTCATAATAAATAAAGAAAAGTTGAAAGAAAAATGAAAAATCAACTGAAAAATTAAATTTTCATAATAAATAAAGAAAAGTTGAAAGAAAAATTTCGATATTTTTTTCAAAGTCAGAAATAGTCAGAAATAGTCAGAAATATAAAAAAATCAATTGGAAAAAATATAGTCCCGCTAGAATGCCATTTGCTGTTTGTGTGTTTAAAAGGTATATTATGAGAAGTGTAAAAATGAACAATTCCATAGAAGGTCAGATTATATGAGAAAAAAAATCGAAAATTTTTCTAAGTCCCAAAAATGAAGAATCAACTGAAAAATTTAATTTTCATAATAAATAAAGAAAAGTTGAAAGAAAAATGAAAAATCAACTGAAAAATTAAATTTTCATAATAAATAAAGAAAAGTTGAAAGAAAAATTTCGATATTTTTTTCAAAGTCAGAAATAGTCAGAAATAGTCAGAAATATAAAAAAATCAATTGGAAAAAATATAGTCCCGCTAGAATGCCATTTGCTGTTTGTGTGTTTAAAAGGTATATTATGAGAAGTGTAAAAATGAACAATTCCATAGAAGGTCAGATTATATGAGAAAAAAAATCGAAAATTTTTCTAAGTCCCAAAAATGAAAAATCAACTGAAAAATTTAATTTTCATAATAAATAAAGAAAAGTTGAAAGAAAAATGAAAAATCAACTGAAAAATTAAATTTTCATAATAAATAAAGAAAAGTTGAAAGAAAAATTTCGATATTTTTTTCAAAGTCAGAAATAGTCAGAAATATAAAAAAATCAATTGGAAAAAATATATATATGATTTTTAAGTGGAATTCATTTGAAATAGAGACTTCTCAATGAAACTGAGGTGTATGTCAAAAATTTTTTTTCTTGAAAATTTCGAAAATTTTTCTAAGTCCCGCTAGAATGCCATTTGCTGTTTGTGTGTTTAAAAGGTATATTATGAGAAGTGTAAAAATGAACAATTCCATAGAAGGTCAGATTATATGAGAAAAAAAATCGAAAATTTTTCTAAGTCCCAAAAATGAAAGATCAACTGAAAAATTTAATTTTCATAATAAATAAAGAAAAGTTGAAAGAAAAATGAAAAATCAACTGAAAAATTAAATTTTCATAATAAATAAAGAAAAGTTGAAAGAAAAATGAAAAATCAACTGAAAAATTAAATTTTCATAATAAATAAAGAAAAGTTGAAAGAAAAATTTCGATATTTTTTTCAAAGTCAGAAATATAAAAAAATCAATTTTTTTGATTTTTAAGTGAAATGCATTTGAAATAGAAACTTCTCAATGAAACTGAGGTGTATGTGAAAAATTTTTTTTCTTGAAAATTTCGAAAATTTTTCTAAGTCCCAAAAATGAAAAATCAACTGAAAAATTTAATTTTCATAATAAATAAAGAAAAGTTGAAAGAAAAATGAAAAATCAACTGAAAAATTAAATTTTCATAATAAATAAAGAAAAGTTGAAAGAAAAATTTCGATATTTTTTTCAAAGTCAGAAATATAAAAAAATCAATTTTTTTGATTTTTAAGTGAAATGCATTTGAAATAGAAACTTCTCAATGAAACTGAGGTGTATGTGAAAAATTTTTTTTCTTGAAAATTTCGAAAATTTTTCTAAGTCCCAAAAATGAAAAATCAACTGAAAAATTTAATTTTCATAATAAATAAAGAAAAGTTGAAAGAAAAATGAAAAATCAACTGAAAAATTAAATTTTCATAATAAATAAAGAAAAGTTGAAAGAAAAATTTCGATATTTTTTTCAAAGTCAGAAATATAAAAAAATCAATTTTTTTGATTTTTAAGTGAAATGCATTTGAAATAGAAACTTCTCAATGAAACTGAGGTGTATGTGAAAAATTTTTTTTCTTGAAAATTTCGAAAATTTTTCTAAGTCCCAAAAATGAAAAATCAACTGAAAAATTTAATTTTCATAATAAATAAAGAAAAGTTGAAAGAAAAATGAAAAATCAACTGAAAAATTAAATTTTCATAATAAATAAAGAAAAGTTGAAAGAAAAATTTCGATATTTTTTTCAAAGTCAGAAATAGTCAGAAATAGTCAGAAATATAAAAAAATCAATTGGAAAAAATATAGTCCCGCTAGAATGCCATTTGCTGTTTGTGTGTTTAAAAGGTATATTATGAGAAGTGTAAAAATGAACAATTCCATAGAAGGTCAGATTATATGAGAAAAAAAATCGAAAATTTTTCTAAGTCCCAAAAATGAAGAATCAACTGAAAAATTTAATTTTCATAATAAATAAAGAAAAGTTGAAAGAAAAATGAAAAATCAACTGAAAAATTAAATTTTCATAATAAATAAAGAAAAGTTGAAAGAAAAATTTCGATATTTTTTTCAAAGTCAGAAATAGTCAGAAATAGTCAGAAATATAAAAAAATCAATTGGAAAAAATATAGTCCCGCTAGAATGCCATTTGCTGTTTGTGTGTTTAAAAGGTATATTATGAGAAGTGTAAAAATGAACAATTCCATAGAAGGTCAGATTATATGAGAAAAAAAATCGAAAATTTTTCTAAGTCCCAAAAATGAAAAATCAACTGAAAAATTTAATTTTCATAATAAATAAAGAAAAGTTGAAAGAAAAATGAAAAATCAACTGAAAAATTAAATTTTCATAATAAATAAAGAAAAGTTGAAAGAAAAATTTCGATATTTTTTTCAAAGTCAGAAATAGTCAGAAATATAAAAAAATCAATTGGAAAAAATATATATATGATTTTTAAGTGGAATTCATTTGAAATAGAGACTTCTCAATGAAACTGAGGTGTATGTCAAAAATTTTTTTTCTTGAAAATTTCGAAAATTTTTCTAAGTCCCGCTAGAATGCCATTTGCTGTTTGTGTGTTTAAAAGGTATATTATGAGAAGTGTAAAAATGAACAATTCCATAGAAGGTCAGATTATATGAGAAAAAAAATCGAAAATTTTTCTAAGTCCCAAAAATGAAAGATCAACTGAAAAATTTAATTTTCATAATAAATAAAGAAAAGTTGAAAGAAAAATGAAAAATCAACTGAAAAATTAAATTTTCATAATAAATAAAGAAAAGTTGAAAGAAAAATGAAAAATCAACTGAAAAATTAAATTTTCATAATAAATAAAGAAAAGTTGAAAGAAAAATTTCGATATTTTTTTCAAAGTCAGAAATATAAAAAAATCAATTTTTTTGATTTTTAAGTGAAATGCATTTGAAATAGAAACTTCTCAATGAAACTGAGGTGTATGTGAAAAATTTTTTTTCTTGAAAATTTCGAAAATTTTTCTAAGTCCCAAAAATGAAAAATCAACTGAAAAATTTAATTTTCATAATAAATAAAGAAAAGTTGAAAGAAAAATGAAAAATCAACTGAAAAATTAAATTTTCATAATAAATAAAGAAAAGTTGAAAGAAAAATTTCGATATTTTTTTCAAAGTCAGAAATATAAAAAAATCAATTTTTTTGATTTTTAAGTGAAATGCATTTGAAATAGAAACTTCTCAATGAAACTGAGGTGTATGTGAAAAATTTTTTTTCTTGAAAATTTCGAAAATTTTTCTAAGTCCCAAAAATGAAAAATCAACTGAAAAATTTAATTTTCATAATAAATAAAGAAAAGTTGAAAGAAAAATGAAAAATCAACTGAAAAATTAAATTTTCATAATAAATAAAGAAAAGTTGAAAGAAAAATTTCGATATTTTTTTCAAAGTCAGAAATAGTCAGAAATATAAAAAAATCAATTGGAAAAAATATATATATGATTTTTAAGTGGAATTCATTTGAAATAGAGACTTCTCAATGAAACTGAGGTGTATGTCAAAAATTTTTTTTCTTGAAAATTTCGAAAATTTTTCTAAGTCCCGCTAGAATGCCATTTGCTGTTTGTGTGTTTAAAAGGTATATTATGAGAAGTGTAAAAATGAACAATTCCATAGAAGGTCAGATTATATGAGAAAAAAAATCGAAAATTTTTCTAAGTCCCAAAAATGAAAAATCAACTGAAAAATTTAATTTTCATAATAAATAAAGAAAAGTTGAAAGAAAAATGAAAAATCAACTGAAAAATTAAATTTTCATAATAAATAAAGAAAAGTTGAAAGAAAAATGAAAAATCAACTGAAAAATTAAATTTTCATAATAAATAAAGAAAAGTTGAAAGAAAAATTTCGATATTTTTTTCAAAGTCAGAAATATAAAAAAATCAATTTTTTTGATTTTTAAGTGAAATGCATTTGAAATAGAAACTTCTCAATGAAACTGAGGTGTATGTGAAAAATTTTTTTTCTTGAAAATTTCGAAAATTTTTCTAAGTCCCAAAAATGAAAAATCAACTGAAAAATTTAATTTTCATAATAAATAAAGAAAAGTTGAAAGAAAAATGAAAAATCAACTGAAAAATTAAATTTTCATAATAAATAAAGAAAAGTTGAAAGAAAAATTTCGATATTTTTTTCAAAGTCAGAAATAGTCAGAAATAGTCAGAAATATAAAAAAATCAATTGGAAAAAATATAGTCCCGCTAGAATGCCATTTGCTGTTTGTGTGTTTAAAAGGTATATTATGAGAAGTGTAAAAATGAACAATTCCATAGAAGGTCAGATTATATGAGAAAAAAAATCGAAAATTTTTCTAAGTCCCAAAAATGAAAAATCAACTGAAAAATTTAATTTTCATAATAAATAAAGAAAAGTTGAAAGAAAAATGAAAAATCAACTGAAAAATTAAATTTTCATAATAAATAAAGAAAAGTTGAAAGAAAAATGAAAAATCAACTGAAAAATTAAATTTTCATAATAAATAAAGAAAAGTTGAAAGAAAAATTTCGATATTTTTTTCAAAGTCAGAAATATAAAAAAATCAATTTTTTTGATTTTTAAGTGAAATGCATTTGAAATAGAAACTTCTCAATGAAACTGAGGTGTATGTGAAAAATTTTTTTTCTTGAAAATTTCGAAAATTTTTCTAAGTCCCAAAAATGAAAAATCAACTGAAAAATTTAATTTTCATAATAAATAAAGAAAAGTTGAAAGAAAAATGAAAAATCAACTGAAAAATTAAATTTTCATAATAAATAAAGAAAAGTTGAAAGAAAAATTTCGATATTTTTTTCAAAGTCAGAAATAGTCAGAAATAGTCAGAAATATAAAAAAATCAATTGGAAAAAATATAGTCCCGCTAGAATGCCATTTGCTGTTTGTGTGTTTAAAAGGTATATTATGAGAAGTGTAAAAATGAACAATTCCATAGAAGGTCAGATTATATGAGAAAAAAAATCGAAAATTTTTCTAAGTCCCAAAAATGAAAAATCAACTGAAAAATTTAATTTTCATAATAAATAAAGAAAAGTTGAAAGAAAAATGAAAAATCAACTGAAAAATTAAATTTTCATAATAAATAAAGAAAAGTTGAAAGAAAAATGAAAAATCAACTGAAAAATTAAATTTTCATAATAAATAAAGAAAAGTTGAAAGAAAAATTTCGATATTTTTTTCAAAGTCAGAAATATAAAAAAATCAATTTTTTTGATTTTTAAGTGAAATGCATTTGAAATAGAAACTTCTCAATGAAACTGAGGTGTATGTGAAAAATTTTTTTTCTTGAAAATTTCGAAAATTTTTCTAAGTCCCAAAAATGAAAAATCAACTGAAAAATTTAATTTTCATAATAAATAAAGAAAAGTTGAAAGAAAAATGAAAAATCAACTGAAAAATTAAATTTTCATAATAAATAAAGAAAAGTTGAAAGAAAAATTTCGATATTTTTTTCAAAGTCAGAAATATAAAAAAATCTATTTTTTTGATTTTTAAGTGAAATGCATTTGAAATAGAAACTTCTCAATGAAACTGAGGTGTATGTGAAAAATTTTTTTTCTTGAAAATTTCGAAAATTTTTCTAAGTCCCAAAAATGAAAAATCAACTGAAAAATTTAATTTTCATAATAAATAAAGAAAAGTTGAAAGAAAAATGAAAAATCAACTGAAAAATTAAATTTTCATAATAAATAAAGAAAAGTTGAAAGAAAAATTTCGATATTTTTTTCAAAGTCAGAAATAGTCAGAAATAGTCAGAAATATAAAAAAATCAATTGGAAAAAATATAGTCCCGCTAGAATGCCATTTGCTGTTTGTGTGTTTAAAAGGTATATTATGAGAAGTGTAAAAATGAACAATTCCATAGAAGGTCAGATTATATGAGAAAAAAAATCGAAAATTTTTCTAAGTCCCAAAAATGAAGAATCAACTGAAAAATTTAATTTTCATAATAAATAAAGAAAAGTTGAAAGAAAAATGAAAAATCAACTGAAAAATTAAATTTTCATAATAAATAAAGAAAAGTTGAAAGAAAAATTTCGATATTTTTTTCAAAGTCAGAAATAGTCAGAAATATAAAAAAATCAATTGGAAAAAATATATATATGATTTTTAAGTGGAATTCATTTGAAATAGAGACTTCTCAAGGAAACTGAGGTGTATGTCAAACATTTTTTTTCTTGAAAATTTCGAAAATTTTTCTAAGTCCCGCTAGAATGCCATTTGCTGTTTGTGTGTTTAAAAGGTATATTATGAGAAGTGTAAAAATGAACAATTCCATAGAAGGTCAGATTATATGAGAAAAAAAATCGAAAATTTTTCTAAGTCCCAAAAATGAAGAATCAACTGAAAAATTTAATTTTCATAATAAATAAAGAAAAGTTGAAAGAAAAATGAAAAATCAACTGAAAAATTAAATTTTCATAATAAATAAAGAAAAGTTGAAAGAAAAATTTCGATATTTTTTTCAAAGTCAGAAATAGTCAGAAATATAAAAAAATCAATTGGAAAAAATATATATATGATTTTTAAGTGGAATTCATTTGAAATAGAGACTTCTCAATGAAACTGAGGTGTATGTCAAAAATTTTTTTTCTTGAAAATTTCGAAAATTTTTCTAAGTCCCGCTAGAATGCCATTTGCTGTTTGTGTGTTTAAAAGGTATATTATGAGAAGTGTAAAAATGAACAATTCCATAGAAGGTCAGATTATATGAGAAAAAAAATCGAAAATTTTTCTAAGTCCCAAAAATGAAAAATCAACTGAAAAATTTAATTTTCATAATAAATAAAGAAAAGTTGAAAGAAAAATGAAAAATCAACTGAAAAATTAAATTTTCATAATAAATAAAGAAAAGTTGAAAGAAAAATGAAAAATCAACTGAAAAATTAAATTTTCATAATAAATAAAGAAAAGTTGAAAGAAAAATGAAAAATCAACTGAAAAATTAAATTTTCATAATAAATAAAGAAAAGTTGAAAGAAAAATTTCGATATTTTTTTCAAAGTCAGAAATAGTCAGAAATATAAAAAAATCAATTGGAAAAAATATATATATGATTTTTAAGTGGAATTCATTTGAAATAGAGACTTCTCAATGAAACTGAGGTGTATGTCAAAAATTTTTTTTCTTGAAAATTTCGAAAATTTTTCTAAGTCCCGCTAGAATGCCATTTGCTGTTTGTGTGTTTAAAAGGTATATTATGAGAAGTGTAAAAATGAACAATTCCATAGAAGGTCAGATTATATGAGAAAAAAAATCGAAAATTTTTCTAAGTCCCAAAAATGAAAAATCAACTGAAAAATTTAATTTTCATAATAAATAAAGAAAAGTTGAAAGAAAAATGAAAAATCAACTGAAAAATTAAATTTTCATAATAAATAAAGAAAAGTTGAAAGAAAAATGAAAAATCAACTGAAAAATTAAATTTTCATAATAAATAAAGAAAAGTTGAAAGAAAAATTTCGATATTTTTTTCAAAGTCAGAAATATAAAAAAATCAATTTTTTTGATTTTTAAGTGAAATGCATTTGAAATAGAAACTTCTCAATGAAACTGAGGTGTATGTGAAAAATCAACTGAAAAATTTAATTTTCATAATAAATAAAGAAAAGTTGAAAGAAAAATGAAAAATCAACTGAAAAATTAAATTTTCATAATAAATAAAGAAAAGTTGAAAGAAAAATTTCGATATTTTTTTCAAAGTCAGAAATAGTCAGAAATAGTCAGAAATATAAAAAAATCAATTGGAAAAAATATAGTCCCGCTAGAATGCCATTTGCTGTTTGTGTGTTTAAAAGGTATATTATGAGAAGTGTAAAAATGAACAATTCCATAGAAGGTCAGATTATATGAGAAAAAAAATCGAAAATTTTTCTAAGTCCCAAAAATGAAAAATCAACTGAAAAATTTAATTTTCATAATAAATAAAGAAAAGTTGAAAGAAAAATGAAAAATCAACTGAAAAATTAAATTTTCATAATAAATAAAGAAAAGTTGAAAGAAAAATGAAAAATCAACTGAAAAATTAAATTTTCATAATAAATAAAGAAAAGTTGAAAGAAAAATTTCGATATTTTTTTCAAAGTCAGAAATATAAAAAAATCAATTTTTTTGATTTTTAAGTGAAATGCATTTGAAATAGAAACTTCTCAATGAAACTGAGGTGTATGTGAAAAATTTTTTTTCTTGAAAATTTCGAAAATTTTTCTAAGTCCCAAAAATGAAAAATCAACTGAAAAATTTAATTTTCATAATAAATAAAGAAAAGTTGAAAGAAAAATGAAAAATCAACTGAAAAATTAAATTTTCATAATAAATAAAGAAAAGTTGAAAGAAAAATTTCGATATTTTTTTCAAAGTCAGAAATAGTCAGAAATAGTCAGAAATATAAAAAAATCAATTGGAAAAAATATAGTCCCGCTAGAATGCCATTTGCTGTTTGTGTGTTTAAAAGGTATATTATGAGAAGTGTAAAAATGAACAATTCCATAGAAGGTCAGATTATATGAGAAAAAAAATCGAAAATTTTTCTAAGTCCCAAAAATGAAAAATCAACTGAAAAATTTAATTTTCATAATAAATAAAGAAAAGTTGAAAGAAAAATGAAAAATCAACTGAAAAATTTAATTTTCATAATAAATAAAGAAAAGTTGAAAGAAAAATGAAAAATCAACTGAAAAATTAAATTTTCATAATAAATAAAGAAAAGTTGAAAGAAAAATTTCGATATTTTTTTCAAAGTCAGAAATATAAAAAAATCTATTTTTTTGATTTTTAAGTGAAATGCATTTGAAATAGAAACTTCTCAATGAAACTGAGGTGTATGTGAAAAATTTTTTTTCTTGAAAATTTCGAAAATTTTTCTAAGTCCCAAAAATGAAAAATCAACTGAAAAATTTAATTTTCATAATAAATAAAGAAAAGTTGAAAGAAAAATGAAAAATCAACTGAAAAATTAAATTTTCATAATAAATAAAGAAAAGTTGAAAGAAAAATTTCGATATTTTTTTCAAAGTCAGAAATAGTCAGAAATAGTCAGAAATATAAAAAAATCAATTGGAAAAAATATAGTCCCGCTAGAATGCCATTTGCTGTTTGTGTGTTTAAAAGGTATATTAAGAGAAGTGTAAAAATGAACAATTCCATAGAAGGTCAGATTATATGAGAAAAAAAATCGAAAATTTTTCTAAGTCCCAAAAATGAAAAATCAACTGAAAAATTTAATTTTCATAATAAATAAAGAAAAGTTGAAAGAAAAATGAAAAATCAACTGAAAAATTAAATTTTCATAATAAATAAAGAAAAGTTGAAAGAAAAATTTCGATATTTTTTTCAAAGTCAGAAATAGTCAGAAATATAAAAAAATCAATTGGAAAAAATATAGTCCCGCTAGAATGCCATTTGCTGTTTGTGTGTTTAAAAGGTATATTATGAGAAGTGTAAAAATGAACAATTCCATAGAAGGTCAGATTATATGAGAAAAAAAATCGAAAATTTTTCTAAGTCCCAAAAATGAAAAATCAACTGAAAAATTTAATTTTCATAATAAATAAAGAAAAGTTGAAAGAAAAATGAAAAATCAACTGAAAAATTAAATTTTCATAATAAATAAAGAAAAGTTGAAAGAAAAATTTCGATATTTTTTTCAAAGTCAGAAATATAAAAAAATCAATTTTTTTGATTTTTAAGTGAAATGCATTTGAAATAGAAACTTCTCAATGAAACTGAGGTGTATGTGAAAAATTTTTTTTCTTGAAAATTTCGAAAATTTTTCTAAGTCCCAAAAATGAAAAATCAACTGAAAAATTTAATTTTCATAATAAATAAAGAAAAGTTGAAAGAAAAATGAAAAATCAACTGAAAAATTAAATTTTCATAATAAATAAAGAAAAGTTGAAAGAAAAATTTCGATATTTTTTTCAAAGTCAGAAATATAAAAAAATCAATTTTTTTGATTTTTAAGTGAAATGCATTTGAAATAGAAACTTCTCAATGAAACTGAGGTGTATGTGAAAAATTTTTTTTCTTGAAAATTTCGAAAATTTTTCTAAGTCCCAAAAATGAAAAATCAACTGAAAAATTTAATTTTCATAATAAATAAAGAAAAGTTGAAAGAAAAATGAAAAATCAACTGAAAAATTAAATTTTCATAATAAATAAAGAAAAGTTGAAAGAAAAATTTCGATATTTTTTTCAAAGTCAGAAATAGTCAGAAATAGTCAGAAATATAAAAAAATCAATTGGAAAAAATATAGTCCCGCTAGAATGCCATTTGCTGTTTGTGTGTTTAAAAGGTATATTAAGAGAAGTGTAAAAATGAACAATTCCATAGAAGGTCAGATTATATGAGAAAAAAAATCGAAAATTTTTCTAAGTCCCAAAAATGAAAAATCAACTGAAAAATTAAATTTTCATAATAAATAAAGAAAAGTTGAAAGAAAAATTTCGATATTTTTTTCAAAGTCAGAAATAGTCAGAAATATAAAAAAATCAATTGGAAAAAATATAGTCCCGCTAGAATGCCATTTGCTGTTTGTGTGTTTAAAAGGTATATTATGAGAAGTGTAAAAATGAACAATTCCATAGAAGGTCAGATTATATGAGAAAAAAAATCGAAAATTTTTCTAAGTCCCAAAAATGAAAAATCAACTGAAAAATTTAATTTTCATAATAAATAAAGAAAAGTTGAAAGAAAAATGAAAAATCAACTGAAAAATTAAATTTTCATAATAAATAAAGAAAAGTTGAAAGAAAAATTTCGATATTTTTTTCAAAGTCAGAAATAGTCAGAAATAGTCAGAAATATAAAAAAATCAATTGGAAAAAATATAGTCCCGCTAGAATGCCATTTGCTGTTTGTGTGTTTAAAAGGTATATTAAGAGAAGTGTAAAAATGAACAATTCCATAGAAGGTCAGATTATATGAGAAAAAAAATCGAAAATTTTTCTAAGTCCCAAAAATGAAAAATCAACTGAAAAATTAAATTTTCATAATAAATAAAGAAAAGTTGAAAGAAAAATTTCGATATTTTTTTCAAAGTCAGAAATAGTCAGAAATATAAAAAAATCAATTGGAAAAAATATAGTCCCGCTAGAATGCCATTTGCTGTTTGTGTGTTTAAAAGGTATATTATGAGAAGTGTAAAAATGAACAATTCCATAGAAGGTCAGATTATATGAGAAAAAAAATCGAAAATTTTTCTAAGTCCCAAAAATGAAAAATCAACTGAAAAATTTAATTTTCATAATAAATAAAGAAAAGTTGAAAGAAAAATGAAAAATCAACTGAAAAATTAAATTTTCATAATAAATAAAGAAAAGTTGAAAGAAAAATTTCGATATTTTTTTCAAAGTCAGAAATATAAAAAAATCAATTTTTTTGATTTTTAAGTGAAATGCATTTGAAATAGAAACTTCTCAATGAAACTGAGGTGTATGTGAAAAATTTTTTTTCTTGAAAATTTCGAAAATTTTTCTAAGTCCCAAAAATGAAAAATCAACTGAAAAATTTAATTTTCATAATAAATAAAGAAAAGTTGAAAGAAAAATGAAAAATCAACTGAAAAATTAAATTTTCATAATAAATAAAGAAAAGTTGAAAGAAAAATTTCGATATTTTTTTCAAAGTCAGAAATATAAAAAAATCAATTTTTTTGATTTTTAAGTGAAATGCATTTGAAATAGAAACTTCTCAATGAAACTGAGGTGTATGTGAAAAATTTTTTTTCTTGAAAATTTCGAAAATTTTTCTAAGTCCCAAAAATGAAAAATCAACTGAAAAATTTAATTTTCATAATAAATAAAGAAAAGTTGAAAGAAAAATGAAAAATCAACTGAAAAATTAAATTTTCATAATAAATAAAGAAAAGTTGAAAGAAAAATGAAAAATCAACTGAAAAATTAAATTTTCATAATAAATAAAGAAAAGTTGAAAGAAAAATTTCGATATTTTTTTCAAAGTCAGAAATATAAAAAAATCAATTTTTTTGATTTTTAAGTGAAATGCATTTGAAATAGAAACTTCTCAATGAAACTGAGGTGTATGTGAAAAATTTTTTTTCTTGAAAATTTCGAAAATTTTTCTAAGTCCCAAAAATGAAAAATCAACTGAAAAATTTAATTTTCATAATAAATAAAGAAAAGTTGAAAGAAAAATGAAAAATCAACTGAAAAATTAAATTTTCATAATAAATAAAGAAAAGTTGAAAGAAAAATTTCGATATTTTTTTCAAAGTCAGAAATAGTCAGAAATAGTCAGAAATATAAAAAAATCAATTGGAAAAAATATAGTCCCGCTAGAATGCCATTTGCTGTTTGTGTGTTTAAAAGGTATATTATGAGAAGTGTAAAAATGAACAATTCCATAGAAGGTCAGATTATATGAGAAAAAAAATCGAAAATTTTTCTAAGTCCCAAAAATGAAAAATCAACTGAAAAATTTAATTTTCATAATAAATAAAGAAAAGTTGAAAGAAAAATGAAAAATCAACTGAAAAATTAAATTTTCATAATAAATAAAGAAAAGTTGAAAGAAAAATTTCGATATTTTTTTCAAAGTCAGAAATATAAAAAAATCAATTTTTTTGATTTTTAAGTGAAATGCAATTGAAATAGAAACTTCTCAATGAAACTGAGGTGTATGTGAAAAATTTTTTTTCTTGAAAATTTCGAAAATTTTTCTAAGTCCCAAAAATGAAAAATCAACTGAAAAATTTAATTTTCATAATAAATAAAGAAAAGTTGAAAGAAAAATGAAAAATCAACTGAAAAATTAAATTTTCATAATAAATAAAGAAAAGTTGAAAGAAAAATTTCGATATTTTTTTCAAAGTCAGAAATAGTCAGAAATAGTCAGAAATATAAAAAAATCAATTGGAAAAAATATAGTCCCGCTAGAATGCCATTTGCTGTTTGTGTGTTTAAAAGGTATATTATGAGAAGTGTAAAAATGAACAATTCCATAGAAGGTCAGATTATATGAGAAAAAAAATCGAAAATTTTTCTAAGTCCCAAAAATGAAAAATCAACTGAAAAATTTAATTTTCATAATAAATAAAGAAAAGTTGAAAGAAAAATGAAAAATCAACTGAAAAATTAAATTTTCATAATAAATAAAGAAAAGTTGAAAGAAAAATTTCGATATTTTTTTCAAAGTCAGAAATATAAAAAAATCAATTTTTTTGATTTTTAAGTGAAATGCATTTGAAATAGAAACTTCTCAATGAAACTGAGGTGTATGTGAAAAATTTTTTTTCTTGAAAATTTCGAAAATTTTTCTAAGTCCCAAAAATGAAAAATCAACTGAAAAATTTAATTTTCATAATAAATAAAGAAAAGTTGAAAGAAAAATGAAAAATCAACTGAAAAATTTAATTTTCATAATAAATAAAGAAAAGTTGAAAGAAAAATGAAAAATCAACTGAAAAATTAAATTTTCATAATAAATAAAGAAAAGTTGAAAGAAAAATGAAAAATCAACTGAAAAATTAAATTTTCATAATAAATAAAGAAAAGTTGAAAGAAAAATTTCGATATTTTTTTCAAAGTCAGAAATATAAAAAAATCAATTTTTTTGATTTTTAAGTGAAATGCATTTGAAATAGAAACTTCTCAATGAAACTGAGGTGTATGTGAAAAATTTTTTTTCTTGAAAATTTCGAAAATTTTTCTAAGTCCCAAAAATGAAAAATCAACTGAAAAATTTAATTTTCATAATAAATAAAGAAAAGTTGAAAGAAAAATGAAAAATCAACTGAAAAATGAAATTTTCATAATAAATAAAGAAAAGTTGAAAGAAAAATTTCGATATTTTTTTCAAAGTCAGAAATAGTCAGAAATAGTCAGAAATATAAAAAAATCAATTGGAAAAAATATAGTCCCGCTAGAATGCCATTTGCTGTTTGTGTGTTTAAAAGGTATATTATGAGAAGTGTAAAAATGAACAATTCCATAGAAGGTCAGATTATATGAGAAAAAAAATCGAAAATTTTTCTAAGTCCCAAAAATGAAGAATCAACTGAAAAATTTAATTTTCATAATAAATAAAGAAAAGTTGAAAGAAAAATGAAAAATCAACTGAAAAATTAAATTTTCATAATAAATAAAGAAAAGTTGAAAGAAAAATTTCGATATTTTTTTCAAAGTCAGAAATATAAAAAAATCAATTTTTTTGATTTTTAAGTGAAATGCATTTGAAATAGAAACTTCTCAATGAAACTGAGGTGTATGTGAAAAATTTTTTTTCTTGAAAATTTCGAAAATTTTTCTAAGTCCCAAAAATGAAAAATCAACTGAAAAATTTAATTTTCATAATAAATAAAGAAAAGTTGAAAGAAAAATGAAAAATCAACTGAAAAATTAAATTTTCATAATAAATAAAGAAAAGTTGAAAGAAAAATTTCGATATTTTTTTCAAAGTCAGAAATAGTCAGAAATAGTCAGAAATATAAAAAAATCAATTGGAAAAAATATAGTCCCGCTAGAATGCCATTTGCTGTTTGTGTGTTTAAAAGGTATATTATGAGAAGTGTAAAAATGAACAATTCCATAGAAGGTCAGATTATATGAGAAAAAAAATCGAAAATTTTTCTAAGTCCCAAAAATGAAAAATCAACTGAAAAATTTAATTTTCATAATAAATAAAGAAAAGTTGAAAGAAAAATGAAAAATCAACTGAAAAATTAAATTTTCATAATAAATAAAGAAAAGTTGAAAGAAAAATTTCGATATTTTTTTCAAAGTCAGAAATATAAAAAAATCAATTTTTTTGATTTTTAAGTGAAATGCATTTGAAATAGAAACTTCTCAATGAAACTGAGGTGTATGTGAAAAATTTTTTTTCTTGAAAATTTCGAAAATTTTTCTAAGTCCCAAAAATGAAAAATCAACTGAAAAATTTAATTTTCATAATAAATAAAGAAAAGTTGAAAGAAAAATGAAAAATCAACTGAAAAATTAAATTTTCATAATAAATAAAGAAAAGTTGAAAGAAAAATTTCGATATTTTTTTCAAAGTCAGAAATAGTCAGAAATAGTCAGAAATATAAAAAAATCAATTGGAAAAAATATAGTCCCGCTAGAATGCCATTTGCTGTTTGTGTGTTTAAAAGGTATATTATGAGAAGTGTAAAAATGAACAATTCCATAGAAGGTCAGATTATATGAGAAAAAAAATCGAAAATTTTTCTAAGTCCCAAAAATGAAAAATCAACTGAAAAATTTAATTTTCATAATAAATAAAGAAAAGTTGAAAGAAAAATGAAAAATCAACTGAAAAATTAAATTTTCATAATAAATAAAGAAAAGTTGAAAGAAAAATTTCGATATTTTTTTCAAAGTCAGAAATATAAAAAAATCAATTTTTTTGATTTTTAAGTGAAATGCATTTGAAATAGAAACTTCTCAATGAAACTGAGGTGTATGTGAAAAATTTTTTTTCTTGAAAATTTCGAAAATTTTTCTAAGTCCCAAAAATGAAAAATCAACTGAAAAATTTAATTTTCATAATAAATAAAGAAAAGTTGAAAGAAAAATGAAAAATCAACTGAAAAATTTAATTTTCATAATAAATAAAGAAAAGTTGAAAGAAAAATGAAAAATCAACTGAAAAATTAAATTTTCATAATAAATAAAGAAAAGTTGAAAGAAAAATGAAAAATCAACTGAAAAATTAAATTTTCATAATAAATAAAGAAAAGTTGAAAGAAAAATTTCGATATTTTTTTCAAAGTCAGAAATATAAAAAAATCAATTTTTTTGATTTTTAAGTGAAATGCATTTGAAATAGAAACTTCTCAATGAAACTGAGGTGTATGTGAAAAATTTTTTTTCTTGAAAATTTCGAAAATTTTTCTAAGTCCCAAAAATGAAAAATCAACTGAAAAATTTAATTTTCATAATAAATAAAGAAAAGTTGAAAGAAAAATGAAAAATCAACTGAAAAATTAAATTTTCATAATAAATAAAGAAAAGTTGAAAGAAAAATTTCGATATTTTTTTCAAAGTCAGAAATAGTCAGAAATAGTCAGAAATATAAAAAAATCAATTGGAAAAAATATAGTCCCGCTAGAATGCCATTTGCTGTTTGTGTGTTTAAAAGGTATATTATGAGAAGTGTAAAAATGAACAATTCCATAGAAGGTCAGATTATATGAGAAAAAAAATCGAAAATTTTTCTAAGTCCCAAAAATGAAGAATCAACTGAAAAATTTAATTTTCATAATAAATAAAGAAAAGTTGAAAGAAAAATGAAAAATCAACTGAAAAATTAAATTTTCATAATAAATAAAGAAAAGTTGAAAGAAAAATTTCGATATTTTTTTCAAAGTCAGAAATATAAAAAAATCAATTTTTTTGATTTTTAAGTGAAATGCATTTGAAATAGAAACTTCTCAATGAAACTGAGGTGTATGTGAAAAATTTTTTTTCTTGAAAATTTCGAAAATTTTTCTAAGTCCCAAAAATGAAAAATCAACTGAAAAATTTAATTTTCATAATAAATAAAGAAAAGTTGAAAGAAAAATGAAAAATCAACTGAAAAATTAAATTTTCATAATAAATAAAGAAAAGTTGAAAGAAAAATTTCGATATTTTTTTCAAAGTCAGAAATAGTCAGAAATAGTCAGAAATATAAAAAAATCAATTGGAAAAAATATAGTCCCGCTAGAATGCCATTTGCTGTTTGTGTGTTTAAAAGGTATATTATGAGAAGTGTAAAAATGAACAATTCCATAGAAGGTCAGATTATATGAGAAAAAAAATCGAAAATTTTTCTAAGTCCCAAAAATGAAAAATCAACTGAAAAATTTAATTTTCATAATAAATAAAGAAAAGTTGAAAGAAAAATGAAAAATCAACTGAAAAATTAAATTTTCATAATAAATAAAGAAAAGTTGAAAGAAAAATTTCGATATTTTTTTCAAAGTCAGAAATAGTCAGAAATAGTCAGAAATATAAAAAAATCAATTGGAAAAAATATAGTCCCGCTAGAATGCCATTTGCTGTTTGTGTGTTTAAAAGGTATATTATGAGAAGTGTAAAAATGAACAATTCCATAGAAGGTCAGATTATATGAGAAAAAAAATCGAAAATTTTTCTAAGTCCCAAAAATGAAGAATCAACTGAAAAATTTAATTTTCATAATAAATAAAGAAAAGTTGAAAGAAAAATGAAAAATCAACTGAAAAATTAAATTTTCATAATAAATAAAGAAAAGTTGAAAGAAAAATTTCGATATTTTTTTCAAAGTCAGAAATAGTCAGAAATATAAAAATATCAATTGGAAAAAATATATATATGATTTTTAAGTGGAATTCATTTGAAATAGAGACTTCTCAATGAAACTGAGGTGTATGTCAAAAATTTTTTTTCTTGAAAATTTCGAAAATTTTTCTAAGTCCCGCTAGAATGCCATTTGCTGTTTGTGTGTTTAAAAGGTATATTATGAGAAGTGTAAAAATGAACAATTCCATAGAAGGTCAGATTATATGAGAAAAAAAATCGAAAATTTTTCTAAGTCCCAAAAATGAAAAATCAACTGAAAAATTTAATTTTCATAATAAATAAAGAAAAGTTGAAAGAAAAATGAAAAATCAACTGAAAAATTAAATTTTCATAATAAATAAAGAAAAGTTGAAAGAAAAATGAAAAATCAACTGAAAAATTAAATTTTCATAATAAATAAAGAAAAGTTGAAAGAAAAATTTCGATATTTTTTTCAAAGTCAGAAATATAAAAAAATCAATTTTTTTGATTTTTAAGTGAAATGCATTTGAAATAGAAACTTCTCAATGAAACTGAGGTGTATGTGAAAAATTTTTTTTCTTGAAAATTTCGAAAATTTTTCTAAGTCCCAAAAATGAAAAATCAACTGAAAAATTTAATTTTCATAATAAATAAAGAAAAGTTGAAAGAAAAATGAAAAATCAACTGAAAAATTAAATTTTCATAATAAATAAAGAAAAGTTGAAAGAAAAATTTCGATATTTTTTTCAAAGTCAGAAATATAAAAAAATCAATTTTTTTGATTTTTAAGTGAAATGCATTTGAAATAGAAACTTCTCAATGAAACTGAGGTGTATGTGAAAAATTTTTTTTCTTGAAAATTTCGAAAATTTTTCTAAGTCCCAAAAATGAAAAATCAACTGAAAAATTTAATTTTCATAATAAATAAAGAAAAGTTGAAAGAAAAATGAAAAATCAACTGAAAAATTAAATTTTCATAATAAATAAAGAAAAGTTGAAAGAAAAATTTCGATATTTTTTTCAAAGTCAGAAATAGTCAGAAATAGTCAGAAATATAAAAAAATCAATTGGAAAAAATATAGTCCCGCTAGAATGCCATTTGCTGTTTGTGTGTTTAAAAGGTATATTATGAGAAGTGTAAAAATGAACAATTCCATAGAAGGTCAGATTATATGAGAAAAAAAATCGAAAATTTTTCTAAGTCCCAAAAATGAAGAATCAACTGAAAAATTTAATTTTCATAATAAATAAAGAAAAGTTGAAAGAAAAATGAAAAATCAACTGAAAAATTAAATTTTCATAATAAATAAAGAAAAGTTGAAAGAAAAATTTCGATATTTTTTTCAAAGTCAGAAATAGTCAGAAATATAAAAAAATCAATTGGAAAAAATATATATATGATTTTTAAGTGGAATTCATTTGAAATAGAGACTTCTCAATGAAACTGAGGTGTATGTCAAAAATTTTTTTTCTTGAAAATTTCGAAAATTTTTCTAAGTCCCGCTAGAATGCCATTTGCTGTTTGTGTGTTTAAAAGGTATATTATGAGAAGTGTAAAAATGAACAATTCCATAGAAGGTCAGATTATATGAGAAAAAAAATCGAAAATTTTTCTAAGTCCCAAAAATGAAAAATCAACTGAAAAATTTAATTTTCATAATAAATAAAGAAAAGTTGAAAGAAAAATGAAAAATCAACTGAAAAATTAAATTTTCATAATAAATAAAGAAAAGTTGAAAGAAAAATGAAAAATCAACTGAAAAATTAAATTTTCATAATAAATAAAGAAAAGTTGAAAGAAAAATTTCGATATTTTTTTCAAAGTCAGAAATATAAAAAAATCAATTTTTTTGATTTTTAAGTGAAATGCATTTGAAATAGAAACTTCTCAATGAAACTGAGGTGTATGTGAAAAATTTTTTTTCTTGAAAATTTCGAAAATTTTTCTAAGTCCCAAAAATGAAAAATCAACTGAAAAATTTAATTTTCATAATAAATAAAGAAAAGTTGAAAGAAAAATGAAAAATCAACTGAAAAATTAAATTTTCATAATAAATAAAGAAAAGTTGAAAGAAAAATTTCGATATTTTTTTCAAAGTCAGAAATAGTCAGAAATATAAAAAAATCAATTGGAAAAAATATATATATGATTTTTAAGTGGAATTCATTTGAAATAGAGACTTCTCAATGAAACTGAGGTGTATGTCAAAAATTTTTTTTCTTGAAAATTTCGAAAATTTTTCTAAGTCCCGCTAGAATGCCATTTGCTGTTTGTGTGTTTAAAAGGTATATTATGAGAAGTGTAAAAATGAACAATTCCATAGAAGGTCAGATTATATGAGAAAAAAAATCGAAAATTTTTCTAAGTCCCAAAAATGAAAAATCAACTGAAAAATTTAATTTTCATAATAAATAAAGAAAAGTTGAAAGAAAAATGAAAAATCAACTGAAAAATTAAATTTTCATAATAAATAAAGAAAAGTTGAAAGAAAAATGAAAAATCAACTGAAAAATTAAATTTTCATAATAAATAAAGAAAAGTTGAAAGAAAAATTTCGATATTTTTTTCAAAGTCAGAAATATAAAAAAATCAATTTTTTTGATTTTTAAGTGAAATGCATTTGAAATAGAAACTTCTCAATGAAACTGAGGTGTATGTGAAAAATTTTTTTTCTTGAAAATTTCGAAAATTTTTCTAAGTCCCAAAAATGAAAAATCAACTGAAAAATTTAATTTTCATAATAAATAAAGAAAAGTTGAAAGAAAAATGAAAAATCAACTGAAAAATTAAATTTTCATAATAAATAAAGAAAAGTTGAAAGAAAAATTTCGATATTTTTTTCAAAGTCAGAAATAGTCAGAAATAGTCAGAAATATAAAAAAATCAATTGGAAAAAATATAGTCCCGCTAGAATGCCATTTGCTGTTTGTGTGTTTAAAAGGTATATTATGAGAAGTGTAAAAATGAACAATTCCATAGAAGGTCAGATTATATGAGAAAAAAAATCGAAAATTTTTCTAAGTCCCAAAAATGAAGAATCAACTGAAAAATTTAATTTTCATAATAAATAAAGAAAAGTTGAAAGAAAAATGAAAAATCAACTGAAAAATTAAATTTTCATAATAAATAAAGAAAAGTTGAAAGAAAAATTTCGATATTTTTTTCAAAGTCAGAAATATAAAAAAATCAATTTTTTTGATTTTTAAGTGAAATGCATTTGAAATAGAAACTTCTCAATGAAACTGAGGTGTATGTGAAAAATTTTTTTTCTTGAAAATTTCGAAAATTTTTCTAAGTCCCAAAAATGAAAAATCAACTGAAAAATTTAATTTTCATAATAAATAAAGAAAAGTTGAAAGAAAAATGAAAAATCAACTGAAAAATTAAATTTTCATAATAAATAAAGAAAAGTTGAAAGAAAAATTTCGATATTTTTTTCAAAGTCAGAAATAGTCAGAAATAGTCAGAAATATAAAAAAATCAATTGGAAAAAATATAGTCCCGCTAGAATGCCATTTGCTGTTTGTGTGTTTAAAAGGTATATTATGAGAAGTGTAAAAATGAACAATTCCATAGAAGGTCAGATTATATGAGAAAAAAAATCGAAAATTTTTCTAAGTCCCAAAAATGAAAAATCAACTGAAAAATTTAATTTTCATAATAAATAAAGAAAAGTTGAAAGAAAAATGAAAAATCAACTGAAAAATTAAATTTTCATAATAAATAAAGAAAAGTTGAAAGAAAAATGAAAAATCAACTGAAAAATTAAATTTTCATAATAAATAAAGAAAAGTTGAAAGAAAAATTTCGATATTTTTTTCAAAGTCAGAAATATAAAAAAATCAATTTTTTTGATTTTTAAGTGAAATGCATTTGAAATAGAAACTTCTCAATGAAACTGAGGTGTACGTGAAAAATTTTTTTTCTTGAAAATTTCGAAAATTTTTCTAAGTCCCAAAAATGAAAAATCAACTGAAAAATTTAATTTTCATAATAAATAAAGAAAAGTTGAAAGAAAAATGAAAAATCAACTGAAAAATTAAATTTTCATAATAAATAAAGAAAAGTTGAAAGAAAAATTTCGATATTTTTTTCAAAGTCAGAAATATAAAAAAATCAATTTTTTTGATTTTTAAGTGAAATGCATTTGAAATAGAAACTTCTCAATGAAACTGAGGTGTATGTGAAAAATTTTTTTTCTTGAAAATTTCGAAAATTTTTCTAAGTCCCAAAAATGAAAAATCAACTGAAAAATTTAATTTTCATAATAAATAAAGAAAAGTTGAAAGAAAAATGAAAAATCAACTGAATGCCATTTGCTGTTTGTGTGTTTAAAAGGTATATTATGAGAAGTGTAAAAATGAACAATTCCATAGAAGGTCAGATTATATGAGAAAAAAAATCGAAAATTTTTCTAAGTCCCAAAAATGAAGAATCAACTGAAAAATTTAATTTTCATAATAAATAAAGAAAAGTTGAAAGAAAAATGAAAAATCAACTGAAAAATTAAATTTTCATAATAAATAAAGAAAAGTTGAAAGAAAAATTTCGATATTTTTTTCAAAGTCAGAAATAGTCAGAAATATAAAAAAATCAATTGGAAAAAATATATATATGATTTTTAAGTGGAATTCATTTGAAATAGAGACTTCTCAATGAAACTGAGGTGTATGTCAAAAATTTTTTTTCTTGAAAATTTCGAAAATTTTTCTAAGTCCCGCTAGAATGCCATTTGCTGTTTGTGTGTTTAAAAGGTATATTATGAGAAGTGTAAAAATGAACAATTCCATAGAAGGTCAGATTATATGAGAAAAAAAATCGAAAATTTTTCTAAGTCCCAAAAATGAAAAATCAACTGAAAAATTTAATTTTCATAATAAATAAAGAAAAGTTGAAAGAAAAATGAAAAATCAACTGAAAAATTAAATTTTCATAATAAATAAAGAAAAGTTGAAAGAAAAATGAAAAATCAACTGAAAAATTAAATTTTCATAATAAATAAAGAAAAGTTGAAAGAAAAATTTCGATATTTTTTTCAAAGTCAGAAATATAAAAAAATCAATTTTTTTGATTTTTAAGTGAAATGCATTTGAAATAGAAACTTCTCAATGAAACTGAGGTGTACGTGAAAAATTTTTTTTCTTGAAAATTTCGAAAATTTTTCTAAGTCCCAAAAATGAAAAATCAACTGAAAAATTTAATTTTCATAATAAATAAAGAAAAGTTGAAAGAAAAATGAAAAATCAACTGAAAAATTAAATTTTCATAATAAATAAAGAAAAGTTGAAAGAAAAATTTCGATATTTTTTTCAAAGTCAGAAATATAAAAAAATCAATTTTTTTGATTTTTAAGTGAAATGCATTTGAAATAGAAACTTCTCAATGAAACTGAGGTGTATGTGAAAAATTTTTTTTCTTGAAAATTTCGAAAATTTTTCTAAGTCCCAAAAATGAAAAATCAACTGAAAAATTTAATTTTCATAATAAATAAAGAAAAGTTGAAAGAAAAATGAAAAATCAACTGAAAAATTAAATTTTCATAATAAATAAAGAAAAGTTGAAAGAAAAATTTCGATATTTTTTTCAAAGTCAGAAATAGTCAGAAATAGTCAGAAATATAAAAAAATCAATTGGAAAAAATATAGTCCCGCTAGAATGCCATTTGCTGTTTGTGTGTTTAAAAGGTATATTATGAGAAGTGTAAAAATGAACAATTCCATAGAAGGTCAGATTATATGAGAAAAAAAATCGAAAATTTTTCTAAGTCCCAAAAATGAAGAATCAACTGAAAAATTTAATTTTCATAATAAATAAAGAAAAGTTGAAAGAAAAATGAAAAATCAACTGAAAAATTAAATTTTCATAATAAATAAAGAAAAGTTGAAAGAAAAATTTCGATATTTTTTTCAAAGTCAGAAATAGTCAGAAATAGTCAGAAATATAAAAAAATCAATTGGAAAAAATATAGTCCCGCTAGAATGCCATTTGCTGTTTGTGTGTTTAAAAGGTATATTATGAGAAGTGTAAAAATGAACAATTCCATAGAAGGTCAGATTATATGAGAAAAAAAATCGAAAATTTTTCTAAGTCCCAAAAATGAAAAATCAACTGAAAAATTTAATTTTCATAATAAATAAAGAAAAGTTGAAAGAAAAATGAAAAATCAACTGAAAAATTAAATTTTCATAATAAATAAAGAAAAGTTGAAAGAAAAATGAAAAATCAACTGAAAAATTAAATTTTCATAATAAATAAAGAAAAGTTGAAAGAAAAATTTCGATATTTTTTTCAAAGTCAGAAATATAAAAAAATCAATTTTTTTGATTTTTAAGTGAAATGCATTTGAAATAGAAACTTCTCAATGAAACTGAGGTGTATGTGAAAAATTTTTTTTCTTGAAAATTTCGAAAATTTTTCTAAGTCCCAAAAATGAAAAATCAACTGAAAAATTTAATTTTCATAATAAATAAAGAAAAGTTGAAAGAAAAATGAAAAATCAACTGAAAAATTAAATTTTCATAATAAATAAAGAAAAGTTGAAAGAAAAATTTCGATATTTTTTTCAAAGTCAGAAATAGTCAGAAATAGTCAGAAATATAAAAAAATCAATTGGAAAAAATATAGTCCCGCTAGAATGCCATTTGCTGTTTGTGTGTTTAAAAGGTATATTATGAGAAGTGTAAAAATGAACAATTCCATAGAAGGTCAGATTATATGAGAAAAAAAATCGAAAATTTTTCTAAGTCCCAAAAATGAAAAATCAACTGAAAAATTTAATTTTCATAATAAATAAAGAAAAGTTGAAAGAAAAATGAAAAATCAACTGAAAAATTAAATTTTCATAATAAATAAAGAAAAGTTGAAAGAAAAATGAAAAATCAACTGAAAAATTAAATTTTCATAATAAATAAAGAAAAGTTGAAAGAAAAATTTCGATATTTTTTTCAAAGTCAGAAATATAAAAAAATCAATTTTTTTGATTTTTAAGTGAAATGCATTTGAAATAGAAACTTCTCAATGAAACTGAGGTGTATGTGAAAAATTTTTTTTCTTGAAAATTTCGAAAATTTTTCTAAGTCCCAAAAATGAAAAATCAACTGAAAAATTTAATTTTCATAATAAATAAAGAAAAGTTGAAAGAAAAATGAAAAATCAACTGAAAAATTAAATTTTCATAATAAATAAAGAAAAGTTGAAAGAAAAATTTCGATATTTTTTTCAAAGTCAGAAATAGTCAGAAATAGTCAGAAATATAAAAAAATCAATTGGAAAAAATATAGTCCCGCTAGAATGCCATTTGCTGTTTGTGTGTTTAAAAGGTATATTATGAGAAGTGTAAAAATGAACAATTCCATAGAAGGTCAGATTATATGAGAAAAAAAATCGAAAATTTTTCTAAGTCCCAAAAATGAAAAATCAACTGAAAAATTTAATTTTCATAATAAATAAAGAAAAGTTGAAAGAAAAATGAAAAATCAACTGAAAAATTAAATTTTCATAATAAATAAAGAAAAGTTGAAAGAAAAATGAAAAATCAACTGAAAAATTAAATTTTCATAATAAATAAAGAAAAGTTGAAAGAAAAATTTCGATATTTTTTTCAAAGTCAGAAATATAAAAAAATCAATTTTTTTGATTTTTAAGTGAAATGCATTTGAAATAGAAACTTCTCAATGAAACTGAGGTGTATGTGAAAAATTTTTTTTCTTGAAAATTTCGAAAATTTTTCTAAGTCCCAAAAATGAAAAATCAACTGAAAAATTTAATTTTCATAATAAATAAAGAAAAGTTGAAAGAAAAATGAAAAATCAACTGAAAAATTAAATTTTCATAATAAATAAAGAAAAGTTGAAAGAAAAATTTCGATATTTTTTTCAAAGTCAGAAATAGTCAGAAATAGTCAGAAATATAAAAAAATCAATTGGAAAAAATATAGTCCCGCTAGAATGCCATTTGCTGTTTGTGTGTTTAAAAGGTATATTATGAGAAGTGTAAAAATGAACAATTCCATAGAAGGTCAGATTATATGAGAAAAAAAATCGAAAATTTTTCTAAGTCCCAAAAATGAAAAATCAACTGAAAAATTTAATTTTCATAATAAATAAAGAAAAGTTGAAAGAAAAATGAAAAATCAACTGAAAAATTAAATTTTCATAATAAATAAAGAAAAGTTGAAAGAAAAATGAAAAATCAACTGAAAAATTAAATTTTCATAATAAATAAAGAAAAGTTGAAAGAAAAATTTCGATATTTTTTTCAAAGTCAGAAATATAAAAAAATCAATTTTTTTGATTTTTAAGTGAAATGCATTTGAAATAGAAACTTCTCAATGAAACTGAGGTGTATGTGAAAAATTTTTTTTCTTGAAAATTTCGAAAATTTTTCTAAGTCCCAAAAATGAAAAATCAACTGAAAAATTTAATTTTCATAATAAATAAAGAAAAGTTGAAAGAAAAATGAAAAATCAACTGAAAAATTAAATTTTCATAATAAATAAAGAAAAGTTGAAAGAAAAATTTCGATATTTTTTTCAAAGTCAGAAATAGTCAGAAATATAAAAAAATCAATTGGAAAAAATATATATATGATTTTTAAGTGGAATTCATTTGAAATAGAGACTTCTCAATGAAACTGAGGTGTATGTCAAAAATTTTTTTTCTTGAAAATTTCGAAAATTTTTCTAAGTCCCGCTAGAATGCCATTTGCTGTTTGTGTGTTTAAAAGGTATATTATGAGAAGTGTAAAAATGAACAATTCCATAGAAGGTCAGATTATATGAGAAAAAAAATCGAAAATTTTTCTAAGTCCCAAAAATGAAAAATCAACTGAAAAATTTAATTTTCATAATAAATAAAGAAAAGTTGAAAGAAAAATGAAAAATCAACTGAAAAATTAAATTTTCATAATAAATAAAGAAAAGTTGAAAGAAAAATTTCGATATTTTTTTCAAAGTCAGAAATAGTCAGAAATAGTCAGAAATATAAAAAAATCAATTGGAAAAAATATAGTCCCGCTAGAATGCCATTTGCTGTTTGTGTGTTTAAAAGGTATATTATGAGAAGTGTAAAAATGAACAATTCCATAGAAGGTCAGATTATATGAGAAAAAAAATCGAAAATTTTTCTAAGTCCCAAAAATGAAGAATCAACTGAAAAATTTAATTTTCATAATAAATAAAGAAAAGTTGAAAGAAAAATGAAAAATCAACTGAAAAATTAAATTTTCATAATAAATAAAGAAAAGTTGAAAGAAAAATTTCGATATTTTTTTCAAAGTCAGAAATATAAAAAAATCAATTTTTTTGATTTTTAAGTGAAATGCATTTGAAATAGAAACTTCTCAATGAAACTGAGGTGTATGTGAAAAATTTTTTTTCTTGAAAATTTCGAAAATTTTTCTAAGTCCCAAAAATGAAAAATCAACTGAAAAATTTAATTTTCATAATAAATAAAGAAAAGTTGAAAGAAAAATGAAAAATCAACTGAAAAATTAAATTTTCATAATAAATAAAGAAAAGTTGAAAGAAAAATTTCGATATTTTTTTCAAAGTCAGAAATAGTCAGAAATAGTCAGAAATATAAAAAAATCAATTGGAAAAAATATAGTCCCGCTAGAATGCCATTTGCTGTTTGTGTGTTTAAAAGGTATATTATGAGAAGTGTAAAAATGAACAATTCCATAGAAGGTCAGATTATATGAGAAAAAAAATCGAAAATTTTTCTAAGTCCCAAAAATGAAAAATCAACTGAAAAATTAAATTTTCATAATAAATAAAGAAAAGTTGAAAGAAAAATGAAAAATCAACTGAAAAATTAAATTTTCATAATAAATAAAGAAAAGTTGAAAGAAAAATTTCGATATTTTTTTCAAAGTCAGAAATAGTCAGAAATAGTCAGAAATATAAAAAAATCAATTGGAAAAAATATAGTCCTGCTAGAATGCCATTTGCTGTTTGTGTGTTTAAAAGGTATATTATGAGAAGTGTAAAAATGAACAATTCCATAGAAGGTCAGATTATATGAGAAAAAAAATCGAAAATTTTTCTAAGTCCCAAAAATGAAGAATCAACTGAAAAATTTAATTTTCATAATAAATAAAGAAAAGTTGAAAGAAAAATGAAAAATCAACTGAAAAATTAAATTTTCATAATAAATAAAGAAAAGTTGAAAGAAAAATTTCGATATTTTTTTCAAAGTCAGAAATAGTCAGAAATATAAAAAAATCAATTGGAAAAAATATATATATGATTTTTAAGTGGAATTCATTTGAAATAGAGACTTCTCAATGAAACTGAGGTGTATGTCAAAAATTTTTTTTCTTGAAAATTTCGAAAATTTTTCTAAGTCCCGCTAGAATGCCATTTGCTGTTTGTGTGTTTAAAAGGTATATTATGAGAAGTGTAAAAATGAACAATTCCATAGAAGGTCAGATTATATGAGAAAAAAAATCGAAAATTTTTCTAAGTCCCAAAAATGAAAAATCAACTGAAAAATTTAATTTTCATAATAAATAAAGAAAAGTTGAAAGAAAAATGAAAAATCAACTGAAAAATTAAATTTTCATAATAAATAAAGAAAAGTTGAAAGAAAAATGAAAAATCAACTGAAAAATTAAATTTTCATAATAAATAAAGAAAAGTTGAAAGAAAAATTTCGATATTTTTTTCAAAGTCAGAAATATAAAAAAATCAATTTTTTTGATTTTTAAGTGAAATGCATTTGAAATAGAAACTTCTCAATGAAACTGAGGTGTACGTGAAAAATTTTTTTTCTTGAAAATTTCGAAAATTTTTCTAAGTCCCAAAAATGAAAAATCAACTGAAAAATTTAATTTTCATAATAAATAAAGAAAAGTTGAAAGAAAAATGAAAAATCAACTGAAAAATTAAATTTTCATAATAAATAAAGAAAAGTTGAAAGAAAAATTTCGATATTTTTTTCAAAGTCAGAAATATAAAAAAATCAATTTTTTTGATTTTTAAGTGAAATGCATTTGAAATAGAAACTTCTCAATGAAACTGAGGTGTATGTGAAAAATTTTTTTTCTTGAAAATTTCGAAAATTTTTCTAAGTCCCAAAAATGAAAAATCAACTGAAAAATTTAATTTTCATAATAAATAAAGAAAAGTTGAAAGAAAAATGAAAAATCAACTGAAAAATTAAATTTTCATAATAAATAAAGAAAAGTTGAAAGAAAAATTTCGATATTTTTTTCAAAGTCAGAAATAGTCAGAAATAGTCAGAAATATAAAAAAATCAATTGGAAAAAATATAGTCCCGCTAGAATGCCATTTGCTGTTTGTGTGTTTAAAAGGTATATTATGAGAAGTGTAAAAATGAACAATTCCATAGAAGGTCAGATTATATGAGAAAAAAAATCGAAAATTTTTCTAAGTCCCAAAAATGAAGAATCAACTGAAAAATTTAATTTTCATAATAAATAAAGAAAAGTTGAAAGAAAAATGAAAAATCAACTGAAAAATTAAATTTTCATAATAAATAAAGAAAAGTTGAAAGAAAAATTTCGATATTTTTTTCAAAGTCAGAAATAGTCAGAAATAGTCAGAAATAGTCAGAAATATAAAAAAATCAATTGGAAAAAATATAGTCCCGCTAGAATGCCATTTGCTGTTTGTGTGTTTAAAAGGTATATTATGAGAAGTGTAAAAATGAACAATTCCATAGAAGGTCAGATTATATGAGAAAAAAAATCGAAAATTTTTCTAAGTCCCAAAAATGAAAAATCAACTGAAAAATTTAATTTTCATAATAAATAAAGAAAAGTTGAAAGAAAAATGAAAAATCAACTGAAAAATTAAATTTTCATAATAAATAAAGAAAAGTTGAAAGAAAAATGAAAAATCAACTGAAAAATTAAATTTTCATAATAAATAAAGAAAAGTTGAAAGAAAAATTTCGATATTTTTTTCAAAGTCAGAAATATAAAAAAATCAATTTTTTTGATTTTTAAGTGAAATGCATTTGAAATAGAAACTTCTCAATGAAACTGAGGTGTATGTGAAAAATTTTTTTTCTTGAAAATTTCGAAAATTTTTCTAAGTCCCAAAAATGAAAAATCAACTGAAAAATTTAATTTTCATAATAAATAAAGAAAAGTTGAAAGAAAAATGAAAAATCAACTGAAAAATTAAATTTTCATAATAAATAAAGAAAAGTTGAAAGAAAAATTTCGATATTTTTTTCAAAGTCAGAAATAGTCAGAAATAGTCAGAAATATAAAAAAATCAATTGGAAAAAATATAGTCCCGCTAGAATGCCATTTGCTGTTTGTGTGTTTAAAAGGTATATTATGAGAAGTGTAAAAATGAACAATTCCATAGAAGGTCAGATTATATGAGAAAAAAAATCGAAAATTTTTCTAAGTCCCAAAAATGAAAAATCAACTGAAAAATTTAATTTTCATAATAAATAAAGAAAAGTTGAAAGAAAAATGAAAAATCAACTGAAAAATTAAATTTTCATAATAAATAAAGAAAAGTTGAAAGAAAAATTTCGATATTTTTTTCAAAGTCAGAAATATAAAAAAATCAATTTTTTTGATTTTTAAGTGAAATGCATTTGAAATAGAAACTTCTCAATGAAACTGAGGTGTATGTGAAAAATTTTTTTTCTTGAAAATTTCGAAAATTTTTCTAAGTCCCAAAAATGAAAAATCAACTGAAAAATTTAATTTTCATAATAAATAAAGAAAAGTTGAAAGAAAAATGAAAAATCAACTGAAAAATTAAATTTTCATAATAAATAAAGAAAAGTTGAAAGAAAAATTTCGATATTTTTTTCAAAGTCAGAAATAGTCAGAAATAGTCAGAAATATAAAAAAATCAATTGGAAAAAATATAGTCCCGCTAGAATGCCATTTGCTGTTTGTGTGTTTAAAAGGTATATTATGAGAAGTGTAAAAATGAACAATTCCATAGAAGGTCAGATTATATGAGAAAAAAAATCGAAAATTTTTCTAAGTCCCAAAAATTAAAAATCAACTGAAAAATTTAATTTTCATAATAAATAAAGAAAAGTTGAAAGAAAAATGAAAAATCAACTGAAAAATTAAATTTTCATAATAAATAAAGAAAAGTTGAAAGAAAAATTTCGATATTTTTTTCAAAGTCAGAAATAGTCAGAAATAGTCAGAAATATAAAAAAATCAATTGGAAAAAATATAGTCCCGCTAGAATGCCATTTGCTGTTTGTGTGTTTAAAAGGTATATTATGAGAAGTGTAAAAATGAACAATTCCATAGAAGGTCAGATTATATGAGAAAAAAAATCGAAAATTTTTCTAAGTCCCAAAAATGAAGAATCAACTGAAAAATTTAATTTTCATAATAAATAAAGAAAAGTTGAAAGAAAAATGAAAAATCAACTGAAAAATTAAATTTTCATAATAAATAAAGAAAAGTTGAAAGAAAAATTTCGATATTTTTTTCAAAGTCAGAAATAGTCAGAAATATAAAAAAATCAATTGGAAAAAATATATATATGATTTTTAAGTGGAATTCATTTGAAATAGAGACTTCTCAATGAAACTGAGGTGTATGTCAAAAATTTTTTTTCTTGAAAATTTCGAAAATTTTTCTAAGTCCCGCTAGAATGCCATTTGCTGTTTGTGTGTTTAAAAGGTATATTATGAGAAGTGTAAAAATGAACAATTCCATAGAAGGTCAGATTATATGAGAAAAAAAATCGAAAATTTTTCTAAGTCCCAAAAATGAAAAATCAACTGAAAAATTTAATTTTCATAATAAATAAAGAAAAGTTGAAAGAAAAATGAAAAATCAACTGAAAAATTAAATTTTCATAATAAATAAAGAAAAGTTGAAAGAAAAATGAAAAATCAACTGAAAAATTAAATTTTCATAATAAATAAAGAAAAGTTGAAAGAAAAATTTCGATATTTTTTTCAAAGTCAGAAATATAAAAAAATCAATTTTTTTGATTTTTAAGTGAAATGCATTTGAAATAGAAACTTCTCAATGAAACTGAGGTGTATGTGAAAAATTTTTTTTCTTGAAAATTTCGAAAATTTTTCTAAGTCCCAAAAATGAAAAATCAACTGAAAAATTTAATTTTCATAATAAATAAAGAAAAGTTGAAAGAAAAATGAAAAATCAACTGAAAAATTAAATTTTCATAATAAATAAAGAAAAGTTGAAAGAAAAATTTCGATATTTTTTTCAAAGTCAGAAATAGTCAGAAATAGTCAGAAATATAAAAAAATCAATTGGAAAAAATATAGTCCCGCTAGAATGCCATTTGCTGTTTGTGTGTTTAAAAGGTATATTATGAGAAGTGTAAAAATGAACAATTCCATAGAAGGTCAGATTATATGAGAAAAAAAATCGAAAATTTTTCTAAGTCCCAAAAATGAAAAATCAACTGAAAAATTTAATTTTCATAATAAATAAAGAAAAGTTGAAAGAAAAATGAAAAATCAACTGAAAAATTAAATTTTCATAATAAATAAAGAAAAGTTGAAAGAAAAATTTCGATATTTTTTTCAAAGTCAGAAATATAAAAAAATCAATTTTTTTGATTTTTAAGTGAAATGCATTTGAAATAGAAACTTCTCAATGAAACTGAGGTGTATGTGAAAAATTTTTTTTCTTGAAAATTTCGAAAATTTTTCTAAGTCCCAAAAATGAAAAATCAACTGAAAAATTTAATTTTCATAATAAATAAAGAAAAGTTGAAAGAAAAATGAAAAATCAACTGAAAAATTAAATTTTCATAATAAATAAAGAAAAGTTGAAAGAAAAATTTCGATATTTTTTTCAAAGTCAGAAATAGTCAGAAATAGTCAGAAATATAAAAAAATCAATTGGAAAAAATATAGTCCCGCTAGAATGCCATTTGCTGTTTGTGTGTTTAAAAGGTATATTATGAGAAGTGTAAAAATGAACAATTCCATAGAAGGTCAGATTATATGAGAAAAAAAATCGAAAATTTTTCTAAGTCCCAAAAATTAAAAATCAACTGAAAAATTTAATTTTCATAATAAATAAAGAAAAGTTGAAAGAAAAATGAAAAATCAACTGAAAAATTAAATTTTCATAATAAATAAAGAAAAGTTGAAAGAAAAATTTCGATATTTTTTTCAAAGTCAGAAATATAAAAAAATCAATTTTTTTGATTTTTAAGTGAAATGCATTTGAAATAGAAACTTCTCAATGAAACTGAGGTGTATGTGAAAAATTTTTTTTCTTGAAAATTTCGAAAATTTTTCTAAGTCCCAAAAATGAAAAATCAACTGAAAAGTTTAATTTTCATAATAAATAAAGAAAAGTTGAAAGAAAAATGAAAAATCAACTGAAAAATTAAATTTTCATAATAAATAAAGAAAAGTTGAAAGAAAAATTTCGATATTTTTTTCAAAGTCAGAAATAGTCAGAAATAGTCAGAAATATAAAAAAATCAATTGGAAAAAATATAGTCCCGCTAGAATGCCATTTGCTGTTTGTGTGTTTAAAAGGTATATTATGAGAAGTGTAAAAATGAACAATTCCATAGAAGGTCAGATTATATGAGAAAAAAAATCGAAAATTTTTCTAAGTCCCAAAAATGAAAAATCAACTGAAAAATTTAATTTTCATAATAAATAAAGAAAAGTTGAAAGAAAAATGAAAAATCAACTGAAAAATTAAATTTTCATAATAAATAAAGAAAAGTTGAAAGAAAAATTTCGATATTTTTTTCAAAGTCAGAAATAGTCAGAAATAGTCAGAAATATAAAAAAATCAATTGGAAAAAATATAGTCCCGCTAGAATGCCATTTGCTGTTTGTGTGTTTAAAAGGTATATTATGAGAAGTGTAAAAATGAACAATTCCATAGAAGGTCAGATTATATGAGAAAAAAAATCGAAAATTTTTCTAAGTCCCAAAAATGAAGAATCAACTGAAAAATTTAATTTTCATAATAAATAAAGAAAAGTTGAAAGAAAAATGAAAAATCAACTGAAAAATTAAATTTTCATAATAAATAAAGAAAAGTTGAAAGAAAAATTTCGATATTTTTTTCAAAGTCAGAAATAGTCAGAAATATAAAAAAATCAATTGGAAAAAATATATATATGATTTTTAAGTGGAATTCATTTGAAATAGAGACTTCTCAATGAAACTGAGGTGTATGTCAAAAATTTTTTTTCTTGAAAATTTCGAAAATTTTTCTAAGTCCCGCTAGAATGCCATTTGCTGTTTGTGTGTTTAAAAGGTATATTATGAGAAGTGTAAAAATGAACAATTCCATAGAAGGTCAGATTATATGAGAAAAAAAATCGAAAATTTTTCTAAGTCCCAAAAATGAAAAATCAACTGAAAAATTTAATTTTCATAATAAATAAAGAAAAGTTGAAAGAAAAATGAAAAATCAACTGAAAAATTAAATTTTCATAATAAATAAAGAAAAGTTGAAAGAAAAATGAAAAATCAACTGAAAAATTAAATTTTCATAATAAATAAAGAAAAGTTGAAAGAAAAATTTCGATATTTTTTTCAAAGTCAGAAATATAAAAAAATCAATTTTTTTGATTTTTAAGTGAAATGCATTTGAAATAGAAACTTCTCAATGAAACTGAGGTGTATGTGAAAAATTTTTTTTCTTGAAAATTTCGAAAATTTTTCTAAGTCCCAAAAATGAAAAATCAACTGAAAAATTTAATTTTCATAATAAATAAAGAAAAGTTGAAAGAAAAATGAAAAATCAACTGAAAAATTAAATTTTCATAATAAATAAAGAAAAGTTGAAAGAAAAATTTCGATATTTTTTTCAAAGTCAGAAATAGTCAGAAATAGTCAGAAATATAAGAAAATCAATTGGAAAAAATATAGTCCCGCTAGAATGCCATTTGCTGTTTGTGTGTTTAAAAGGTATATTATGAGAAGTGTAAAAATGAACAATTCCATAGAAGGTCAGATTATATGAGAAAAAAAATCGAAAATTTTTCTAAGTCCCAAAAATGAAAAATCAACTGAAAAATTTAATTTTCATAATAAATAAAGAAAAGTTGAAAGAAAAATGAAAAATCAACTGAAAAATTAAATTTTCATAATAAATAAAGAAAAGTTGAAAGAAAAATTTCGATATTTTTTTCAAAGTCAGAAATAGTCAGAAATAGTCAGAAATATAAAAAAATCAATTGGAAAAAATATAGTCCCGCTAGAATGCCATTTGCTGTTTGTGTGTTTAAAAGGTATATTATGAGAAGTGTAAAAATGAACAATTCCATAGAAGGTCAGATTATATGAGAAAAAAAATCGAAAATTTTTCTAAGTCCCAAAAATGAAGAATCAACTGAAAAATTTAATTTTCATAATAAATAAAGAAAAGTTGAAAGAAAAATGAAAAATCAACTGAAAAATTAAATTTTCATAATAAATAAAGAAAAGTTGAAAGAAAAATTTCGATATTTTTTTCAAAGTCAGAAATAGTCAGAAATATAAAAAAATCAATTGGAAAAAATATATATATGATTTTTAAGTGGAATTCATTTGAAATAGAGACTTCTCAATGAAACTGAGGTGTATGTCAAAAATTTTTTTTCTTGAAAATTTCGAAAATTTTTCTAAGTCCCGCTAGAATGCCATTTGCTGTTTGTGTGTTTAAAAGGTATATTATGAGAAGTGTAAAAATGAACAATTCCATAGAAGGTCAGATTATATGAGAAAAAAAATCGAAAATTTTTCTAAGTCCCAAAAATGAAAAATCAACTGAAAAATTTAATTTTCATAATAAATAAAGAAAAGTTGAAAGAAAAATGAAAAATCAACTGAAAAATTAAATTTTCATAATAAATAAAGAAAAGTTGAAAGAAAAATGAAAAATCAACTGAAAAATTAAATTTTCATAATAAATAAAGAAAAGTTGAAAGAAAAATTTCGATATTTTTTTCAAAGTCAGAAATATAAAAAAATCAATTTTTTTGATTTTTAAGTGAAATGCATTTGAAATAGAAACTTCTCAATGAAACTGAGGTGTATGTGAAAAATTTTTTTTCTTGAAAATTTCGAAAATTTTTCTAAGTCCCAAAAATGAAAAATCAACTGAAAAATTTAATTTTCATAATAAATAAAGAAAAGTTGAAAGAAAAATGAAAAATCAACTGAAAAATTAAATTTTCATAATAAATAAAGAAAAGTTGAAAGAAAAATTTCGATATTTTTTTCAAAGTCAGAAATAGTCAGAAATAGTCAGAAATATAAAAAAATCAATTGGAAAAAATATAGTCCCGCTAGAATGCCATTTGCTGTTTGTGTGTTTAAAAGGTATATTATGAGAAGTGTAAAAATGAACAATTCCATAGAAGGTCAGATTATATGAGAAAAAATTTCGAAAATTTTTCTAAGTCCCAAAAATGAAAAATCAACTGAAAAATTTAATTTTCATAATAAATAAAGAAAAGTTGAAAGAAAAATGAAAAATCAACTGAAAAATTAAATTTTCATAATAAATAAAGAAAAGTTGAAAGAAAAATGAAAAATCAACTGAAAAATTAAATTTTCATAATAAATAAAGAAAAGTTGAAAGAAAAATTTCGATATTTTTTTCAAAGTCAGAAATATAAAAAAATCAATTTTTTTGATTTTTAAGTGAAATGCATTTGAAATAGAAACTTCTCAATGAAACTGAGGTGTATGTGAAAAATTTTTTTTCTTGAAAATTTCGAAAATTTTTCTAAGTCCCAAAAATGAAAAATCAACTGAAAAATTTAATTTTCATAATAAATAAAGAAAAGTTGAAAGAAAAATGAAAAATCAACTGAAAAATTAAATTTTCATAATAAATAAAGAAAAGTTGAAAGAAAAATTTCGATATTTTTTTCAAAGTCAGAAATAGTCAGAAATAGTCAGAAATATAAAAAAATCAATTGGAAAAAATATAGTCCCGCTAGAATGCCATTTGCTGTTTGTGTGTTTAAAAGGTATATTATGAGAAGTGTAAAAATGAACAATTCCATAGAAGGTCAGATTATATGAGAAAAAAAATCGAAAATTTTTCTAAGTCCCAAAAATGAAAAATCAACTGAAAAATTTAATTTTCATAATAAATAAAGAAAAGTTGAAAGAAAAATGAAAAATCAACTGAAAAATTAAATTTTCATAATAAATAAAGAAAAGTTGAAAGAAAAATTTCGATATTTTTTTCAAAGTCAGAAATATAAAAAAATCAATTTTTTTGATTTTTAAGTGAAATGCATTTGAAATAGAAACTTCTCAATGAAACTGAGGTGTATGTGAAAAATTTTTTTTCTTGAAAATTTCGAAAATTTTTCTAAGTCCCAAAAATGAAAAATCAACTGAAAAATTTAATTTTCATAATAAATAAAGAAAAGTTGAAAGAAAAATGAAAAATCAACTGAAAAATTAAATTTTCATAATAAATAAAGAAAAGTTGAAAGAAAAATTTCGATATTTTTTTCAAAGTCAGAAATAGTCAGAAATAGTCAGAAATATAAAAAAATCAATTGGAAAAAATATAGTCCCGCTAGAATGCCATTTGCTGTTTGTGTGTTTAAAAGGTATATTATGAGAAGTGTAAAAATGAACAATTCCATAGAAGGTCAGATTATATGAGAAAAAAAATCGAAAATTTTTCTAAGTCCCAAAAATGAAAAATCAACTGAAAAATTTAATTTTCATAATAAATAAAGAAAAGTTGAAAGAAAAATGAAAAATCAACTGAAAAATTAAATTTTCATAATAAATAAAGAAAAGTTGAAAGAAAAATTTCGATATTTTTTTCAAAGTCAGAAATAGTCAGAAATAGTCAGAAATATAAAAAAATCAATTGGAAAAAATATAGTCCCGCTAGAATGCCATTTGCTGTTTGTGTGTTTAAAAGGTATATTATGAGAAGTGTAAAAATGAACAATTCCATAGAAGGTCAGATTATATGAGAAAAAAAATCGAAAATTTTTCTAAGTCCCAAAAATGAAGAATCAACTGAAAAATTTAATTTTCATAATAAATAAAGAAAAGTTGAAAGAAAAATGAAAAATCAACTGAAAAATTAAATTTTCATAATAAATAAAGAAAAGTTGAAAGAAAAATTTCGATATTTTTTTCAAAGTCAGAAATAGTCAGAAATATAAAAAAATCAATTGGAAAAAATATATATATGATTTTTAAGTGGAATTCATTTGAAATAGAGACTTCTCAATGAAACTGAGGTGTATGTCAAAAATTTTTTTTCTTGAAAATTTCGAAAATTTTTCTAAGTCCCGCTAGAATGCCATTTGCTGTTTGTGTGTTTAAAAGGTATATTATGAGAAGTGTAAAAATGAACAATTCCATAGAAGGTCAGATTATATGAGAAAAAAAATCGAAAATTTTTCTAAGTCCCAAAAATGAAAAATCAACTGAAAAATTTAATTTTCATAATAAATAAAGAAAAGTTGAAAGAAAAATGAAAAATCAACTGAAAAATTAAATTTTCATAATAAATAAAGAAAAGTTGAAAGAAAAATGAAAAATCAACTGAAAAATTAAATTTTCATAATAAATAAAGAAAAGTTGAAAGAAAAATTTCGATATTTTTTTCAAAGTCAGAAATATAAAAAAATCAATTTTTTTGATTTTTAAGTGAAATGCATTTGAAATAGAAACTTCTCAATGAAACTGAGGTGTATGTGAAAAATTTTTTTTCTTGAAAATTTCGAAAATTTTTCTAAGTCCCAAAAATGAAAAATCAACTGAAAAATTTAATTTTCATAATAAATAAAGAAAAGTTGAAAGAAAAATGAAAAATCAACTGAAAAATTAAATTTTCATAATAAATAAAGAAAAGTTGAAAGAAAAATTTCGATATTTTTTTCAAAGTCAGAAATAGTCAGAAATAGTCAGAAATATAAAAAAATCAATTGGAAAAAATATAGTCCCGCTAGAATGCCATTTGCTGTTTGTGTGTTTAAAAGGTATATTATGAGAAGTGTAAAAATGAACAATTCCATAGAAGGTCAGATTATATGAGAAAAAAAATCGAAAATTTTTCTAAGTCCCAAAAATGAAAAATCAACTGAAAAATTAAATTTTCATAATAAATAAAGAAAAGTTGAAAGAAAAATGAAAAATCAACTGAAAAATTAAATTTTCATAATAAATAAAGAAAAGTTGAAAGAAAAATTTCGATATTTTTTTCAAAGTCAGAAATATAAAAAAATCAATTTTTTTGATTTTTAAGTGAAATGCATTTGAAATAGAAACTTCTCAATGAAACTGAGGTGTATGTGAAAAATTTTTTTTCTTGAAAATTTCGAAAATTTTTCTAAGTCCCAAAAATGAAAAATCAACTGAAAAATTTAATTTTCATAATAAATAAAGAAAAGTTGAAAGAAAAATGAAAAATCAACTGAAAAATTAAATTTTCATAATAAATAAAGAAAAGTTGAAAGAAAAATTTCGATATTTTTTTCAAAGTCAGAAATAGTCAGAAATAGTCAGAAATATAAAAAAATCAATTGGAAAAAATATAGTCCCGCTAGAATGCCATTTGCTGTTTGTGTGTTTAAAAGGTATATTATGAGAAGTGTAAAAATGAACAATTCCATAGAAGGTCAGATTATATGAGAAAAAAAATCGAAAATTTTTCTAAGTCCCAAAAATGAAAAATCAACTGAAAAATTTAATTTTCATAATAAATAAAGAAAAGTTGAAAGAAAAATGAAAAATCAACTGAAAAATTAAATTTTCATAATAAATAAAGAAAAGTTGAAAGAAAAATTTCGATATTTTTTTCAAAGTCAGAAATATAAAAAAATCAATTTTTTTGATTTTTAAGTGAAATGCATTTGAAATAGAAACTTCTCAATGAAACTGAGGTGTATGTGAAAAATTTTTTTTCTTGAAAATTTCGAAAATTTTTCTAAGTCCCAAAAATGAAAAATCAACTGAAAAATTTAATTTTCATAATAAATAAAGAAAAGTTGAAAGAAAAATGAAAAATCAACTGAAAAATTAAATTTTCATAATAAATAAAGAAAAGTTGAAAGAAAAATTTCGATATTTTTTTCAAAGTCAGAAATAGTCAGAAATAGTCAGAAATATAAAAAAATCAATTGGAAAAAATATAGTCCCGCTAGAATGCCATTTGCTGTTTGTGTGTTTAAAAGGTATATTATGAGAAGTGTAAAAATGAACAATTCCATAGAAGGTCAGATTATATGAGAAAAAAAATCGAAAATTTTTCTAAGTCCCAAAAATGAAAAATCAACTGAAAAATTTAATTTTCATAATAAATAAAGAAAAGTTGAAAGAAAAATGAAAAATCAACTGAAAAATTAAATTTTCATAATAAATAAAGAAAAGTTGAAAGAAAAATTTCGATATTTTTTTCAAAGTCAGAAATAGTCAGAAATAGTCAGAAATATAAAAAAATCAATTGGAAAAAATATAGTCCCGCTAGAATGCCATTTGCTGTTTGTGTGTTTAAAAGGTATATTATGAGAAGTGTAAAAATGAACAATTCCATAGAAGGTCAGCTTATATGAGAAAAAAAATCGAAAATTTTTCTAAGTCCCAAAAATGAAGAATCAACTGAAAAATTTAATTTTCATAATAAATAAAGAAAAGTTGAAAGAAAAATGAAAAATCAACTGAAAAATTAAATTTTCATAATAAATAAAGAAAAGTTGAAAGAAAAATTTCGATATTTTTTTCAAAGTCAGAAATAGTCAGAAATATAAAAAAATCAATTGGAAAAAATATATATATGATTTTTAAGTGGAATTCATTTGAAATAGAGACTTCTCAATGAAACTGAGGTGTATGTCAAAAATTTTTTTTCTTGAAAATTTCGAAAATTTTTCTAAGTCCCGCTAGAATGCCATTTGCTGTTTGTGTGTTTAAAAGGTATATTATGAGAAGTGTAAAAATGAACAATTCCATAGAAGGTCAGATTATATGAGAAAAAAAATCGAAAATTTTTCTAAGTCCCAAAAATGAAAAATCAACTGAAAAATTTAATTTTCATAATAAATAAAGAAAAGTTGAAAGAAAAATGAAAAATCAACTGAAAAATTAAATTTTCATAATAAATAAAGAAAAGTTGAAAGAAAAATGAAAAATCAACTGAAAAATTAAATTTTCATAATAAATAAAGAAAAGTTGAAAGAAAAATTTCGATATTTTTTTCAAAGTCAGAAATATAAAAAAATCAATTTTTTTGATTTTTAAGTGAAATGCATTTGAAATAGAAACTTCTCAATGAAACTGAGGTGTATGTGAAAAATTTTTTTTCTTGAAAATTTCGAAAATTTTTCTAAGTCCCAAAAATGAAAAATCAACTGAAAAATTTAATTTTCATAATAAATAAAGAAAAGTTGAAAGAAAAATGAAAAATCAACTGAAAAATTAAATTTTCATAATAAATAAAGAAAAGTTGAAAGAAAAATTTCGATATTTTTTTCAAAGTCAGAAATAGTCAGAAATAGTCAGAAATATAAAAAAATCAATTGGAAAAAATATAGTCCCGCTAGAATGCCATTTGCTGTTTGTGTGTTTAAAAGGTATATTATGAGAAGTGTAAAAATGAACAATTCCATAGAAGGTCAGATTATATGAGAAAAAAAATCGAAAATTTTTCTAAGTCCCAAAAATGAAAAATCAACTGAAAAATTTAATTTTCATAATAAATAAAGAAAAATTGAAAGAAAAATGAAAAATCAACTGAAAAATTAAATTTTCATAATAAATAAAGAAAAGTTGAAAGAAAAATTTCGATATTTTTTTCAAAGTCAGAAATAGTCAGAAATAGTCAGAAATATAAAAAAATCAATTGGAAAAAATATAGTCCCGCTAGAATGCCATTTGCTGTTTGTGTGTTTAAAAGGTATATTATGAGAAGTGTAAAAATGAACAATTCCATAGAAGGTCAGATTATATGAGAAAAAAAATCGAAAATTTTTCTAAGTCCCAAAAATGAAAAATCAACTGAAAAATTTAATTTTCATAATAAATAAAGAAAAGTTGAAAGAAAAATGAAAAATCAACTGAAAAATTAAATTTTCATAATAAATAAAGAAAAGTTGAAAGAAAAATTTCGATATTTTTTTCAAAGTCAGAAATAGTCAGAAATAGTCAGAAATATAAAAAAATCAATTGGAAAAAATATAGTCCCGCTAGAATGCCATTTGCTGTTTGTGTGTTTAAAAGGTATATTATGAGAAGTGTAAAAATGAACAATTCCATAGAAGGTCAGATTATATGAGAAAAAAAATCGAAAATTTTTCTAAGTCCCAAAAATGAAAAATCAACTGAAAAATTAAATTTTCATAATAAATAAAGAAAAGTTGAAAGAAAAATGAAAAATCAACTGAAAAATTAAATTTTCATAATAAATAAAGAAAAGTTGAAAGAAAAATTTCGATATTTTTTTCAAAGTCAGAAATAGTCAGAAATATAAAAAAATCAATTGGAAAAAATATATATATGATTTTTAAGTGGAATTCATTTGAAATAGAGACTTCTCAATGAAACTGAGGTGTATGTCAAAAGTTTTTTTTCTTGAAAATTTCGAAAATTTTTCTAAGTCCCGCTAGAATGCCATTTGCTGTTTGTGTGTTTAAAAGGTATATTATGAGAAGTGTAAAAATGAACAATTCCATAGAAGGTCAGATTATATGAGAAAAAAAATCGAAAATTTTTCTAAGTCCCAAAAATGAAAAATCAACTGAAAAATTTAATTTTCATAATAAATAAAGAAAAGTTGAAAGAAAAATGAAAAATCAACTGAAAAATTAAATTTTCATAATAAATAAAGAAAAGTTGAAAGAAAAATGAAAAATCAACTGAAAAATTAAATTTTCATAATAAATAAAGAAAAGTTGAAAGAAAAATTTCGATATTTTTTTCAAAGTCAGAAATATAAAAAAATCAATTTTTTTGATTTTTAAGTGAAATGCATTTGAAATAGAAACTTCTCAATGAAACTGAGGTGTATGTGAAAAATTTTTTTTCTTGAAAATTTCGAAAATTTTTCTAAGTCCCAAAAATGAAAAATCAACTGAAAAATTTAATTTTCATAATAAATAAAGAAAAGTTGAAAGAAAAATGAAAAATCAACTGAAAAATTAAATTTTCATAATAAATAAAGAAAAGTTGAAAGAAAAATTTCGATATTTTTTTCAAAGTCAGAAATAGTCAGAAATAGTCAGAAATATAAAAAAATCAATTGGAAAAAATATAGTCCCGCTAGAATGCCATTTGCTGTTTGTGTGTTTAAAAGGTATATTATGAGAAGTGTAAAAATGAACAATTCCATAGAAGGTCAGATTATATGAGAAAAAAAATCGAAAATTTTTCTAAGTCCCAAAAATGAAAAATCAACTGAAAAATTTAATTTTCATAATAAATAAAGAAAAGTTGAAAGAAAAATGAAAAATCAACTGAAAAATTAAATTTTCATAATAAATAAAGAAAAGTTGAAAGAAAAATTTCGATATTTTTTTCAAAGTCAGAAATATAAAAAAATCAATTTTTTTGATTTTTAAGTGAAATGCATTTGAAATAGAAACTTCTCAATGAAACTGAGGTGTATGTGAAAAATTTTTTTTCTTGAAAATTTCGAAAATTTTTCTAAGTCCCAAAAATGAAAAATCAACTGAAAAATTTAATTTTCATAATAAATAAAGAAAAGTTGAAAGAAAAATGAAAAATCAACTGAAAAATTAAATTTTCATAATAAATAAAGAAAAGTTGAAAGAAAAATTTCGATATTTTTTTCAAAGTCAGAAATAGTCAGAAATAGTCAGAAATATAAAAAAATCAATTGGAAAAAATATAGTCCCGCTAGAATGCCATTTGCTGTTTGTGTGTTTAAAAGGTATATTATGAGAAGTGTAAAAATGAACAATTCCATAGAAGGTCAGATTATATGAGAAAAAAAATCGAAAATTTTTCTAAGTCCCAAAAATGAAAAATCAACTGAAAAATTTAATTTTCATAATAAATAAAGAAAAGTTGAAAGAAAAATGAAAAATCAACTGAAAAATTAAATTTTCATAATAAATAAAGAAAAGTTGAAAGAAAAATTTCGATATTTTTTTCAAAGTCAGAAATAGTCAGAAATAGTCAGAAATATAAAAAAATCAATTGGAAAAAATATAGTCCCGCTAGAATGCCATTTGCTGTTTGTGTGTTTAAAAGGTATATTATGAGAAGTGTAAAAATGAACAATTCCATAGAAGGTCAGATTATATGAGAAAAAAAATCGAAAATTTTTCTAAGTCCCAAAAATGAAGAATCAACTGAAAAATTTAATTTTCATAATAAATAAAGAAAAGTTGAAAGAAAAATGAAAAATCAACTGAAAAATTAAATTTTCATAATAAATAAAGAAAAGTTGAAAGAAAAATTTCGATATTTTTTTCAAAGTCAGAAATAGTCAGAAATATAAAAAAATCAATTGGAAAAAATATATATATGATTTTTAAGTGGAATTCATTTGAAATAGAGACTTCTCAATGAAACTGAGGTGTATGTCAAAAATTTTTTTTCTTGAAAATTTCGAAAATTTTTCTAAGTCCCGCTAGAATGCCATTTGCTGTTTGTGTGTTTAAAAGGTATATTATGAGAAGTGTAAAAATGAACAATTCCATAGAAGGTCAGATTATATGAGAAAAAAAATCGAAAATTTTTCTAAGTCCCAAAAATGAAAAATCAACTGAAAAATTTAATTTTCATAATAAATAAAGAAAAGTTGAAAGAAAAATGAAAAATCAACTGAAAAATTAAATTTTCATAATAAATAAAGAAAAGTTGAAAGAAAAATGAAAAATCAACTGAAAAATTAAATTTTCATAATAAATAAAGAAAAGTTGAAAGAAAAATTTCGATATTTTTTTCAAAGTCAGAAATATAAAAAAATCAATTTTTTTGATTTTTAAGTGAAATGCATTTGAAATAGAAACTTCTCAATGAAACTGAGGTGTATGTGAAAAATTTTTTTTCTTGAAAATTTCGAAAATTTTTCTAAGTCCCAAAAATGAAAAATCAACTGAAAAATTTAATTTTCATAATAAATAAAGAAAAGTTGAAAGAAAAATGAAAAATCAACTGAAAAATTAAATTTTCATAATAAATAAAGAAAAGTTGAAAGAAAAATTTCGATATTTTTTTCAAAGTCAGAAATAGTCAGAAATAGTCAGAAATATAAAAAAATCAATTGGAAAAAATATAGTCCCGCTAGAATGCCATTTGCTGTTTGTGTGTTTAAAAGGTATATTATGAGAAGTGTAAAAATGAACAATTCCATAGAAGGTCAGATTATATGAGAAAAAAAATCGAAAATTTTTCTAAGTCCCAAAAATGAAAAATCAACTGAAAAATTAAATTTTCATAATAAATAAAGAAAAGTTGAAAGAAAAATGAAAAATCAACTGAAAAATTAAATTTTCATAATAAATAAAGAAAAGTTGAAAGAAAAATTTCGATATTTTTTTCAAAGTCAGAAATATAAAAAAATCAATTTTTTTGATTTTTAAGTGAAATGCATTTGAAATAGAAACTTCTCAATGAAACTGAGGTGTATGTGAAAAATTTTTTTTCTTGAAAATTTCGAAAATTTTTCTAAGTCCCAAAAATGAAAAATCAACTGAAAAATTTAATTTTCATAATAAATAAAGAAAAGTTGAAAGAAAAATGAAAAATCAACTGAAAAATTAAATTTTCATAATAAATAAAGAAAAGTTGAAAGAAAAATTTCGATATTTTTTTCAAAGTCAGAAATAGTCAGAAATAGTCAGAAATATAAAAAAATCAATTGGAAAAAATATAGTCCCGCTAGAATGCCATTTGCTGTTTGTGTGTTTAAAAGGTATATTATGAGAAGTGTAAAAATGAACAATTCCATAGAAGGTCAGATTATATGAGAAAAAAAATCGAAAATTTTTCTAAGTCCCAAAAATGAAAAATCAACTGAAAAATTTAATTTTCATAATAAATAAAGAAAAGTTGAAAGAAAAATGAAAAATCAACTGAAAAATTAAATTTTCATAATAAATAAAGAAAAGTTGAAAGAAAAATTTCGATATTTTTTTCAAAGTCAGAAATATAAAAAAATCAATTTTTTTGATTTTTAAGTGAAATGCATTTGAAATAGAAACTTCTCAATGAAACTGAGGTGTATGTGAAAAATTTTTTTTCTTGAAAATTTCGAAAATTTTTCTAAGTCCCAAAAATGAAAAATCAACTGAAAAATTTAATTTTCATAATAAATAAAGAAAAGTTGAAAGAAAAATGAAAAATCAACTGAAAAATTAAATTTTCATAATAAATAAAGAAAAGTTGAAAGAAAAATTTCGATATTTTTTTCAAAGTCAGAAATAGTCAGAAATAGTCAGAAATATAAAAAAATCAATTGGAAAAAATATAGTCCCGCTAGAATGCCATTTGCTGTTTGTGTGTTTAAAAGGTATATTATGAGAAGTGTAAAAATGAACAATTCCATAGAAGGTCAGATTATATGAGAAAAAAAATCGAAAATTTTTCTAAGTCCCAAAAATGAAAAATCAACTGAAAAATTTAATTTTCATAATAAATAAAGAAAAGTTGAAAGAAAAATGAAAAATCAACTGAAAAATTAAATTTTCATAATAAATAAAGAAAAGTTGAAAGAAAAATTTCGATATTTTTTTCAAAGTCAGAAATAGTCAGAAATAGTCAGAAATATAAAAAAATCAATTGGAAAAAATATAGTCCCGCTAGAATGCCATTTGCTGTTTGTGTGTTTAAAAGGTATATTATGAGAAGTGTAAAAATGAACAATTCCATAGAAGGTCAGCTTATATGAGAAAAAAAATCGAAAATTTTTCTAAGTCCCAAAAATGAAGAATCAACTGAAAAATTTAATTTTCATAATAAATAAAGAAAAGTTGAAAGAAAAATGAAAAATCAACTGAAAAATTAAATTTTCATAATAAATAAAGAAAAGTTGAAAGAAAAATTTCGATATTTTTTTCAAAGTCAGAAATAGTCAGAAATATAAAAAAATCAATTGGAAAAAATATATATATGATTTTTAAGTGGAATTCATTTGAAATAGAGACTTCTCAATGAAACTGAGGTGTATGTCAAAAATTTTTTTCTTGAAAATTTCGAAATTTTTCTAAGTCCCGCTAGAATGCCATTTGCTGTTTGTGTGTTTAAAAGGTATATTATGAGAAGTGTAAAAATGAACAATTCCATAGAAGGTCAGATTATATGAGAAAAAAAATCGAAAATTTTTCTAAGTCCCAAAAATGAAAAATCAACTGAAAAATTTAATTTTCATAATAAATAAAGAAAAGTTGAAAGAAAAATGAAAAATCAACTGAAAAATTAAATTTTCATAATAAATAAAGAAAAGTTGAAAGAAAAATGAAAAATCAACTGAAAAATTAAATTTTCATAATAAATAAAGAAAAGTTGAAAGAAAAATTTCGATATTTTTTTCAAAGTCAGAAATATAAAAAATCAATTTTTTTGATTTTTAAGTGAAATGCATTTGAAATAGAAACTTCTCAATGAAACTGAGGTGTATGTGAAAAATTTTTTTCTTGAAAATTTCGAAAATTTTTCTAAGTCCCAAAAATGAAAAATCAACTGAAAAATTTAATTTTCATAATAAATAAAGAAAAGTTGAAAGAAAAATGAAAAATCAACTGAAAAATTAAATTTTCATAATAAATAAAGAAAAGTTGAAAGAAAAATTTCGATATTTTTTTCAAAGTCAGAAATAGTCAGAAATAGTCAGAAATATAAAAAAATCAATTGGAAAAAATATAGTCCCGCTAGAATGCCATTTGCTGTTTGTGTGTTTAAAAGGTATATTATGAGAAGTGTAAAAATGAACAATTCCATAGAAGGTCAGATTATATGAGAAAAAAAATCGAAAATTTTTCTAAGTCCCAAAAATGAAAAATCAACTGAAAAATTTAATTTTCATAATAAATAAAGAAAAATTGAAAGAAAAATGAAAAATCAACTGAAAAATTAAATTTTCATAATAAATAAAGAAAAGTTGAAAGAAAAATTTCGATATTTTTTTCAAAGTCAGAAATAGTCAGAAATAGTCAGAAATATAAAAAAATCAATTGGAAAAAATATAGTCCCGCTAGAATGCCATTTGCTGTTTGTGTGTTTAAAAGGTATATTATGAGAAGTGTAAAAATGAACAATTCCATAGAAGGTCAGATTATATGAGAAAAAAAATCGAAAATTTTTCTAAGTCCCAAAAATGAAAAATCAACTGAAAAATTTAATTTTCATAATAAATAAAGAAAAGTTGAAAGAAAAATGAAAAATCAACTGAAAAATTAAATTTTCATAATAAATAAAGAAAAGTTGAAAGAAAAATTTCGATATTTTTTTCAAAGTCAGAAATAGTCAGAAATAGTCAGAAATATAAAAAAATCAATTGGAAAAAATATAGTCCCGCTAGAATGCCATTTGCTGTTTGTGTGTTTAAAAGGTATATTATGAGAAGTGTAAAAATGAACAATTCCATAGAAGGTCAGATTATATGAGAAAAAAAATCGAAAATTTTTCTAAGTCCCAAAAATGAAAAATCAACTGAAAAATTAAATTTTCATAATAAATAAAGAAAAGTTGAAAGAAAAATGAAAAATCAACTGAAAAATTAAATTTTCATAATAAATAAAGAAAAGTTGAAAGAAAAATTTCGATATTTTTTTCAAAGTCAGAAATAGTCAGAAATATAAAAAAATCAATTGGAAAAAATATATATATGATTTTTAAGTGGAATTCATTTGAAATAGAGACTTCTCAATGAAACTGAGGTGTATGTCAAAAGTTTTTTTTCTTGAAAATTTCGAAAATTTTTCTAAGTCCCGCTAGAATGCCATTTGCTGTTTGTGTGTTTAAAAGGTATATTATGAGAAGTGTAAAAATGAACAATTCCATAGAAGGTCAGATTATATGAGAAAAAAAATCGAAAATTTTTCTAAGTCCCAAAAATGAAAAATCAACTGAAAAATTTAATTTTCATAATAAATAAAGAAAAGTTGAAAGAAAAATGAAAAATCAACTGAAAAATTAAATTTTCATAATAAATAAAGAAAAGTTGAAAGAAAAATGAAAAATCAACTGAAAAATTAAATTTTCATAATAAATAAAGAAAAGTTGAAAGAAAAATTTCGATATTTTTTTCAAAGTCAGAAATATAAAAAAATCAATTTTTTTGATTTTTAAGTGAAATGCATTTGAAATAGAAACTTCTCAATGAAACTGAGGTGTATGTGAAAAATTTTTTTTCTTGAAAATTTCGAAAATTTTTCTAAGTCCCAAAAATGAAAAATCAACTGAAAAATTTAATTTTCATAATAAATAAAGAAAAGTTGAAAGAAAAATGAAAAATCAACTGAAAAATTAAATTTTCATAATAAATAAAGAAAAGTTGAAAGAAAAATTTCGATATTTTTTTCAAAGTCAGAAATAGTCAGAAATAGTCAGAAATATAAAAAAATCAATTGGAAAAAATATAGTCCCGCTAGAATGCCATTTGCTGTTTGTGTGTTTAAAAGGTATATTATGAGAAGTGTAAAAATGAACAATTCCATAGAAGGTCAGATTATATGAGAAAAAAAATCGAAAATTTTTCTAAGTCCCAAAAATGAAAAATCAACTGAAAAATTTAATTTTCATAATAAATAAAGAAAAGTTGAAAGAAAAATGAAAAATCAACTGAAAAATTAAATTTTCATAATAAATAAAGAAAAGTTGAAAGAAAAATTTCGATATTTTTTTCAAAGTCAGAAATAGTCAGAAATAGTCAGA